>CAUYON010124261.1:0-25474 GCA_963573935.1 Arctocebus calabarensis | reverse complement strand
CATAGTTCCCATTGAAATACTGGTAAGTTTGTTGATTTAACTTTATTTGTTCCTCATTTTAAATATCGTATTTGTTCCCGTTTTATTTTTTTACTTCAAAATAAGATATGTGGAGTGTGCATAGGAATTTGTTCATAGTTTGTTTTTTTTTAAAACTATAGTCCAGCCCACCAACAGTCTGAGGGACACTGAACTGGCCCCCTGTTTAAAAAGTTTGAGGACCCCTCCTCTAACCTTTGGAACCACCAACCAACCTCAATTCCAAGTGTTCTGCAGTCTGGCCTCCTTGAAACATCAAGTGCTTAGATTCAAATACCTTTTGCTTATCCATCAACCTACTAAGGACTCATTTTCTTATGTTCCCAGTTTAGATTTCATGGTTCCACTTTATAGCCACTCCCTTGTCCCTACCTTTATCTTCTTCTTTCCTCTCTCTTTCTCTCTCTCGATCTCTCTCTTTCTCTCATTTTTTCACCTTTTTTTTGTTGTTGTTGTGTTCTTCTAGGTAATCTCTAATTTTGGTTGAAAACAACTCTCTTCTTTACTTTTCACCTGCACCCACATAGATGAATATTGTTGAGAAAAAATTACAAAACCTTGCCCTCACACTTCACTTGCAATTTGGGATCGTGACTTTCAACAAGGCTATACTTCTGCTGGATTATTCCACTACCTTCTCTCTGAATCTCTTTTCACACAAACAGAAATGCTGATCTCATCATTCCTCCTGTTTCCTCCAAACTCCAAAATCTCTTCTTATCTGTATACATCACTTACCCATGTACTTAACAGAAAAAATAGATTCAATCCAAAAGAATCATTTATGATTTGATGCTGAATCAGAAAGAAGTCAGACCCTTAGTTGTTTCCACTCCTCCTTCTCTTTCTTCTTCCTCTTCCTCCACCTCCTTATCAAATAATTTATTTTCTCCTTTTTTTGCTTTGGGGTTTTTTTTTTTTGCTTGTTTTTTTTTTTGAGATACAGTCACACTATGTCACCCTGGGTAGAGTGCCATAGAGTCATAGCTTACAGCAAACTCAAACTCTTGGGTGTAAACGATTCTCTTGCCTCAGCCTCCCAAGGAGCTGGTACTAAAGGCACCCACTACAACACCTGGCTATTTTTGTTGTTGCTATTGTTGTAATTGTCATTGTGATTTGGCAGGCCTGGGCTGGGTATGAACCCGCCAGCCCTGGTGTATGTGCCCGGCACCCTAACCACTGAACTAAGGGAGCCAAGCCTTTGCTTTGGGTTTTATCTTACTATTCTTTAAGGGCTTCATTTCTTGGTTTATCTTGTCTTTCCTTAACTATCAGCCTTTCCTTCTCTGTCAGATAATTTCCACTGTCCTACAAACACAAGCCTTCATATGAAAACAAAGTATAACCATACACCAACCTTCCTTCTTGCTAAGCTGCCCCTAACCCCTGTGTACTTCTCTATGTCTTTACACTTTGTGAGTTTTGATGTTATTTCACAGGTTTTAAGTGGCTTAAGGCTCTGCTCCCTCTCAGATTATCTAGGGCTTTAAATATCATCTACATGTTACTGACCTTTCAATTTCCAACTTCAGCCTGGACATATTGCCCCAGGTGGCAAACTCACTTTTGAGTGGATGCTCACTATTGCTAGTTGTATTCCCACCAGGCATCTAATTCTTAATATGGCAAGGATTCTTCCCTCCACCCCTACTAATTCCATTAAGTGCATCATATGCATAGTGGTCTGGAGTCATACCTATTGCTAACTCTTTACTAAATCCCAACTTACAATCTCATTTTAAGCCCAGTTGTCACTTCCAAAATATAATGTGAGTACAAACACATCTCACATCTTCAGTGCTACCACTTTAGTTCAAGCCATGCTTTATCTCACCTCCCAGAACTATCCTGGATTGTATACTTTATACTGCAGCTGGAGAGTGGTAGTTATAAAACACAGATCCAAACGTATTATCTCTTTGTTTTAGATCTCCTAATGCTTGATTCTATAAACAAAATAATAAGCAAATTTATTCCTCTTATTATTATTATCCCCTCTAAATTTCTTCTCAGTGCATCCTTCAAGCATTTTACTTTCAACTCTTCTGTCTTCCTTTCTGCTTAACTGAAGGACTACTACTAATTAAATTAAAGCCTACCTCAAACTGGGCCTATCAGATGGACAATTTGTGGCAGATCCTATGTGGCAAAACAAATTTCCTAATCCTCACCTCACTCCACTATTTCTGTTTTCAATCATCCATTTTTCAGTTCTCAGTTGAACACTCCAGAATTGTAAGAAGGCAAACACCACCCCCTCAGTTTGAGTTTTCTTTGAAATTTATTTGCAAATCATGCACCTGTTTGTTTTGATTGGTCTTTTTCAGAAAATGTTATATTTGAGTTTCATATCTCTGACTTCTGTTGGGAAATAGAGCAATAAGAAGAAAAATAAAACCATTCTCACCCACACCACACATTTTGTTGTAATTAAATGCTCATGTTAAGTCACTTTATTTCAGATAAAGTAGCAACTAATATTACTATTTTCCTTAAAGTGGCTTAGCAATTCCTGTAGTTTGCAGAATTTAAAAGCAATGGCTGTTGTTCAAAGTGCAGCATCTCTATTACACACTCAACTGCTTGTAACAATTCAGCTGCAGGAACAATCTCATCCCAAATGATTATAACATGAAAACAGCTTGCCTTTATCACTATGGGACGCAGGCATTAATTGTGATGACTGGGTACATCTTACTGTATTGACACTCTTCTTAACATGATTTATTGGGTGCTAACTGCACATTTGTGCTGTGCTAATTCTTATTGGGAAGGATGTTCTATTACAGCTCAATGGCATCATTATAATCTCATTTATTCTGTGGGAGTGATTGTGTTCTTCCTTCAAAACTCTTCTCTTGGTTCAGTATTTCCTCTGATGATCTCTTTCATCTTTCTGAAAATCAGCAAAGGAGAGCCCTGAAGAACTGGGTGTAGCTGGCTTTTAAAGAGGACCTCTTCGGAGGGTCAAGATTTAAAATTTCTTAAGTCATCGGCAATTTCAAAGTTTCAAGTTTTTCTATAGGAATTCTAAATAAGGTTCACTGAGTAATGCCAACTTAAAGTAGGTAAATGGTAAGTGGCATTTATTTATAGCTTCTTTCTTTGATGCTTCTTATAAAGAAAGTAATGTGGATGGCAAAAAAAAATTATAAATCTTTAAATTTAATTTGTTATGTAAAACAACTTTGGGTCTCACCATGATGGTTACAAGCCAGAATACTTTAGAAAGAGAGAAGCGAAAGGGAGGACGGAAGATCAGGTAGAAGGAAAATAGACTCAGGCAAGATGAAGGCAATGTGGTGAGGTTTAGACAGACAACTAGGCTCATAGTTCTGGTAGAGTTCTTCCTAATGTTTTTATTTGTTGCTTTTATGTAAAATTAACTCCCCAAAGGGAGAGTGGAATCAGAAAAACAGATGTAGGAACTAAAAAAAATACATCGAGCGGTACCTAAATTACCTTCATAGTTTCCTAAAAGCATTCTTGAACTCACTTCCCAGGATAAGATTCAATTTTAAATGTATTGGTTCAGAATAGGAGAGGAGGATTCATTAAGGAGGAAAAAATAAATTTTGTACAAAGATTTGAGGTCATAAAATAGCAAAGTTCAGTGACAAGAGAAATATCTAAAACAATACATACAGGGCAGTGCCTGTGGCTCAGAAGAGTAGGATGCTGGTCCCATAGGCCAGAGGTGGTGGGTTCAAACCCAGCCCTGGCCAAAAACTGCAAAAAAAAAAAAAAAACCCAGCATATACAGCAGCACCTCTGTAAGTTGACCACTTAAGGGTCTGTAACAAACACATCAACATAATGGAGATATTCATGTTCAACAAAAAGAACTGTACTGAAAGTTTCAGATGCGTCTATGAAAATTAGGTCAACTTCAGGAGGTAGTCAATGTAGGGAAGTGGTCATCTATGGATTTTCTACTGTTTTAATATTTTGATTGGACTTTGAAGGAAAGGTAAGAAAGAGGAAAGAAATCAACATAGAAAACTGTGTTGCTATGGACATAGATTCAGTCTGACTCTCTAAAACACTGTCTTTCCTTAGCTAGTACTCTGTGCAGCCAACACATTATTATTTTCATGTCCTGGAGCAAAAAGGATTATGACAGTGAATTCTTTCCCTGATGCATATTCCTGAGAGACATGGACTTAAAATACAACCAAATTTCCTAATACCAATGTTTTCCCCTGTGGATTATCTCCTTTATTCAAGTCAGTTGTTCACATGCAGGAACACTTCATCTATATTTAGTTACACTGGTTTGCTGGAATCATTTCTGTTTTAGTCTCTGACATGTCAGAAGTTAAAAATCCTGTGTAGTTTCTCTAAATTGTACTCAGCACAATGTCAGGTACAAAGGTCCATTTTTAACACCAACCAACTCAAGGCAGTAGCAGTTCTTTAAAAAGCTAACAGAATCTTCTTACATGGGGCAGGAGGTGGATCCTAAAGTGTGAATGAGCTTTTCTTCTTTTACACTGTGTTAGAGCTGGTGTGATGGAAAGCATAAGCTCCCGTGTAAATTGAAAATGCACCTTGTTTACTGGTTGCCAAGAGGATGCCAGATGCCAAATGTGGGGATTGAGCTCTCTCTTTCCATGTGAGATATGGTGAACTGTAGCACTTGTGAACATTAACACCTTACCTTTGCATAACATTTTGTTTTCTCTAATGTTTTCGTGATAATCACTGTCATGCTCTTCATCCATCAAGCATGAGAAAGAAAGACACTGAACATTCAAAGGAGGTATTCTTAGAAATGCCCTTTGTTTTTACCACCACTGTATTAGCTATTGATAATATTTAATATTTATTAAACATCTACTAGGTGCCAGGTACTGTGCAAAGGCTTTACAAACATTAACTTGTTAACTCTTACAATAAACCAAAGAGACCAAGTTGCAGCCCCTGCCTACTTAAAGCCCTTAACACAGTCCTTACAACAAGAGTAATGCTCAATGTCTCAAAGCATAAATACTTTCCATTATTATTATTGCTATAATTCAGTTTCTAAATGAAAATCTGAGGCTTAGACAAGATAATAATTATTCACTTTTATTGTTGGGTTAGTTTGGTAGGTTATCCCTCGAGGGATAATTTTCTTAACCATAAAGAGTTTCCCTAAAGTTCACGAAATTTGGGGACACATTTTAGACTAGCTCTGATGTATGCTGACTCTCATCAGCATGTTTTCCTCTGTCTCTTACCTCACATGAACAAAGAAACCCTGTCTCTTAACTCTTAGGACAGAGATTTTTGCTATTTTCAGGTAACGTACATTTTATAAAATCCCATTGATTTAAATAACCTGGAAAAGCCTGGTATAAAAGTAGACACTTTGAATTAAGGAGTCCTGAATGATTAAAAAGAAAGTCATTGTATTTCTTGATTATGTGAAATAATTAATTTAGTGCTTTCTGATGAAGCCTTTCTTTTCCGACTGAAATAGAAAGGCTAGTCTCTCCTTTTTGTACTGTTTTAGTCTTTTGGGATAAGAGACAGATTCAGGGTAGATAGCTGGATATCC
This sequence comes from Arctocebus calabarensis, assembly GCA_963573935.1. Classification (NCBI taxonomy): domain Eukaryota; kingdom Metazoa; phylum Chordata; class Mammalia; order Primates; family Lorisidae; genus Arctocebus; species Arctocebus calabarensis. The sequence goes on along the minus strand of CAUYON010124261.1, from coordinate 19,890 downwards.
CACTGCTAGTAGACCATAGGGGCACAGAAATATCACTGATGTGATTCACAAATATAAATCCAGTTCAGTTAACTTAGGTTTTTGCATATAATTCCTTATAATTAATGAAATAGAAATTGGTTCTGCTTCCACTGATTATGTATCATCCTTTAATTCAAATTTTTAAAGAAGTTCCAATAGTAAATTTACCTGTTCTGAAAAGTGTTTTTGGCACTCCCACACAGTTTGAATGGTATAGATCCATACCCTAAATCTTGAGATCAATGAGCTGATAGCTTCCAAAAATCAGTATCGAGAGTTAGTTACAATTCTGAAACCAAACAAGACCCATCATACTACTGGCTTCTGGGAATGACACTAAAATTCTTAAATGGAAATAAGACTTCTATTTTAAAATATCAAATTCAGTCATTTAACAAATAGATATCACTCATGTGCATGTGTATGGTATTGCATGCCAGGCTTTAGGGGTCACTGGTGAGAAAAAAAAATCTGAAATGTCCTATCAGAGAATCCATTACACCTCACTAAATGCATACCTACTGAGAAGAGCCCAAATACTGAAACAATCTTAAGTAAAAAGAACAAATCTGGAGGCATCACAATACCTGACTTTAAATTATACTACAAGGTTATAGTAACCAAAATCAGTCCCACTTGAGTAAAGTCAAGCTATATCCTTAGAGCTGGTTTCTTTTGCAGGTTCTAGGAAAAGAATATTTTCTTGCCTTTTTCTAGCTGCTCCAGACTCTTCTCTTTCATCATCACTCATTCTTTAGCTCCAGACTCTTCTCTCTCATCATCACTTTGACTTTTTGCTTCTAGTATCAAAATTTCTATATGTAACTCTAATCCTCTTGGTTCCTTTTCATCATGACCTATGATAACATTGGGTCCATCCAGATAATCTCCCCATCTCAAGATCCTTAGCCATCCCTGGAAAGTTGTTTTTGCAAAGTAAGACACGTAATCACAATTTTCAAGAAATCTTTGGGGGATGATTATTGAATCTACAATAGAAGCTGTGATGGGGCTGTCAGGAATAGGAGGTGAGAAAGAAGAAAGGCTTAAGAGTTTGAGGAATGAGTATATGGAGTAACAATACTGGAAAATGGGAATGTTACTGAGGTAGTCACCTTTGTGAGGGAAAGGAAGAGGTGCAATGTAGGGGCACAGTCATCTGTGTCCTTGTAAAGTCAATCAATCTCCCATTTTGTGAAGGCAAGTTTAAAGTCTTTCTGAGTTAGAAAGGAAAAAATCCTGGTGGGATTTTCCAGGCTATTCCCTGAAGATGATAACTGCCTCCAAATGGGCGGTTAAAGGATTAAGCATTTAAACCTCTTATTTCCACAAAATCTTGTTTTGTGATTACTTAGCATAAGAATAACTTTATTAAAGTAGTTATCAGTTAAACCAGTTAAACCATACCCCATAAGAATAGTTTTACATAATGTTAAGTGGTTATCAGTTAATCTGATTTATCCATAAACTTATAAGTACCAGGCAGTGAAAGGCCTGGGGCCAGGTTTAAGTCATATGTTCACTGATTAAGTCATATGTTTGTTGATTATGTTATGTGCCTATATAAGTCTTGGTGGAAGAAATAAATTTGCTATAATGCCTGAACGAGCTTCAGCCCCTGAATGCCAGAGCGAGCTTTAGCCATCAATCATTCTATCTGCAGTGCTACCTTTGCGTCGTCTATCAGGGGGACTGGGTGGCAGCAGCAGTACAAAGTGGTATATTTCAAAATCTGTATCACAAAGAGGCACAGTTGGGAAGATCAGGACTATAGTATTTACTTATCTAAGCAGCATTGTGTAGAAAGGACAGATGGCCCAGTACAACTGCAAAGAAGCAGATGAGATCGAAATTATAATTGGTTGAGTGAAAAGGATAATGTATTTCTGATGAGAGTAGTAAGGCATTTCAAAGCCTCCAGAACATGAATTTAGTAAAAATGTGTAATTCCCACAAACAACTTGCTATCAGGTGAAAGTTAATTATCAATGTTGTTCCACTTGAGTTTAAGGAAATTGGACTGTAGTGCTTATGTTCACATATCCTAGTGACATATAAATATCACATGAAATAACATATGTGACTTTTGTAGCATAATGTCTGGCTGGAAGTAAATGCAGTAAGGAGAAGGTATTGTTAGTAGAAAGAAATCCTGAGGTCACCAGGGGTACTTCTCCATGGGCCAGAGGCCATGGTCTGGCCTGTTCTATTCTCCTGCAGTAGAGAGGAGTTCTAAAAGTCATTGGAAATTCTTCAGTTCCCAAAACTTTACTTTTTGGCCCAAACAACACAAAACATGGCCAAAGGTCTACCCTAGAGACCTCCATAGAGATGAGCCATTTCCTGGATTTTGTAATCCTACCGCTTCTCAAATTCTCAAATTTGATCAAGTTCTTCACCTAAGTTCTAGAGGCTTCTAGAGTCTCTCCTTTACAGAGGAAAACAAAAAAGAATAATTCAGGAATTCATTCTTCTGTCTATGAGGAAGGATAATCATTTGGTCTACCCTCTTAGCTCTTTTATTCCATCTCTTTCAAAGAGACAGAAGAAAAAGAAATCTGGAACAAATAGATTAGAGGTCCTACCAGCAATAGATAGGAATGTATGCAAGTTTTTGCCATCACTTATTTCCACTGTGGCAATAGAGAAGAGAATGGAATAGAGAAGAGAATGTGGGATCAAGGTGCTAACAAACCTGCACTCAAACTTCGTCTGGACAATAATGATTTTTCTTTCCTAGACTTACATTTTCCTTAACTGTGAAAGTTGAATAACATTGTCTTTGCTGAACATTTATGAGATTAAGAGATCACATGGTGAATGTCTCCAGTTTGCACAAGATAGGCTTTCGAAAGAAAATATAAATTCCCCATTCTTTTCTGGTTTCACTCCCTCTCACAGTCTCTGTGTAACATCCCCAAATCATTGAGTGGATATCATGGTAGAATCTTCTGAGGAATGTGGTGGCTGAACACAAGCTCTTATTAGACACTTAGAAGAAATAACAATGACATAGAAGCTGTTATAAACTACATTAAATGGCTTGGACTCATCTGAAAGTCGGCAGAAAGAGATAAGTGGGTTTTAAGCAGGAGATTGGTGTGATCAGATGGGCCCTTAGAAATTTGTCCTAGCATCTCTGTGGAGACTAGTCAGAAAGGACAGAAGATGGGGTGATCTAAATGGTACAAACTGGGGGTGATGGTGGTCTGAACAAAGGAATTGGTATTGGAAATTGAGAGAGTCTATGCATTCAGAGATATTAAGGAGGTAAATATTTTTATGAAAATGTTTGAATGATTATAGTAGATTAGGAAATGATGACATCCAATTTTGTGTTTCGGATAATCCTGTAGATTATTTCTCACATTGACATATATAGGAAGAATAGAGAACTGGTAAGAAGAGAAAGAATATGGACAAAATTTTGGAAATATTGATTTAAAAAATATCTGCCTAATAGTCATACAGGCATGTTTGATTAAAAACAAAAGGGCACAGTAGAGACATGAGTTTAAGGGAAAGTCAGCCATTATGGGGCCAAAGGTCACATGGCTTTCAGTATGTCCTGTGCTCAGACATCTAACTCAGAGCAGCCATTGTGCTCTGAGCTTCTACCACTGTGTCTCAAGAAACAGAAAGAAAAACACATAAACTAAAAGAATTCTTAGATATGTTCTCTAAGGAAAAGTGAATACATCTGTTGAAATCCTAAACAAATACTATTTTCCAACTGGTATGGAGTGCTATGAAATATAACTTGGACTTCTTTTACCTAGGTAGCTTCTTCCACTGTCAAATAGGATAGGATAGTAAATGATGGTGATATACGAGTGTAGCTGCATACCATTATTTTTCATCACTGTTGACAGGTACCATTGCCTAGTGATTCTCCGGGAAATCAAGAATTGCCGCATAGGAAGAAAAGGTTTGGTTACTTTACAAAGTTCATCACTTTGTATGTTCATAAACTTTCCTCATTAGTGTCCATAATTATTGTCTTCCATGGCCACCATCCTCCATCATATTTCCACTGCTTTTGTGTTTTTAAGATATCAATATATCAAGATATCAAGATATCAATGGAGTTTTCAGGATCCCCTAGTTCCAAGTTAAAAGTTTTCCCTAGGTAATTCTTCTCCAACTATAATATTCTTTTTTTTTAATTTTTTTCCAACTATAATATTCTATAACTATGAAGTTCAATAATGTGGTTTTTCTTAGCCATTGAAAGAAAAACACATTTTTCTTTTCAAATGGGAATTTTTTTTTTTTTTACCATTTGCTGCTTTGAAAAGTTAAAACAAATCTATGGTTGTTTTCTTTTCTTGCTTCTTTCATCCATGTTCCCTTTTCATAGAGTGAAGCATATAGAATTATGAATAATATTATCCCTTCTGAAACCAAAAGAGAAACACGGTTTCTATTAGAGTTTATTTCATTTCTATTCATTTCTTTTTTAAAAAAAAAAGTTAAACAAACTAACCTCTGGAGGCTCCAGTCTCTCGATTTAGGTGGCAATAGGCAATTGAGGTGGAAGACCAGCTTTCTCTGCTATCTTCCCTCCTTTGGATTTGCTCTCTGTTTTGTTCCTCTGAGAATATGTGCATAATAGTAGTTGTAGTGTTGCAAGATCCTCACTTTGTGTGTGTGAGTGTGGATATATGTGTTATTCTCTAGAGATTGCTCTAAAAAGTCTGTTCTATACTTTAAATACATTCAGTTAACTTGTCGGTATGTGGTGGTTAATTACAAGAGTGTACATACTATCGTTGGAATGAGCCTTATTGATAAGGTCTTGTACTTTCTCATAATGTTAACCAACATATGTGGCCTTTTCCCAGTAAAAATACGACCATGTATTAAGCTTTATTCATTGACTTATTTAGTTCTGTGTTTATACATTTATTCTAAATGTGTGTCTTTCCATCTTTCTGTCTTTCCATCTATAATTAATACTACTGAATCAGGAGACCTGTTTGAAAACTAGGCTTTGCCACTGGTTTGTAATAGGATTTGGGGGAAACAGAACAAAACAAAACATTTACTTTTTCTTTCCTTCAGCTTTGCAGTGGGATTAGTGACTAGTCCACACAACTCTCTCATGTGTCCCCATATTGGAATTCATCATTAATGCCATCTGAATGATGCAAAGGGTGTGATGGTAGGAAGTTATCATGTCTGATTTACAAAGTCTACATTGGCTTTAGGGGCTGTAAAGGTCTTCATTTATTCTCCAGATAACTGTGCAATATAGGTGCTGGATTATTCTCACATTTCCCATCAGGTACTGAGGTCTAGACATTTTTGATAACTTGCCTCTAGTACATCGTCTAGTCAATGAGAGATTTACAAATCTGTGTGTGGTTCAATCCTGAGTTCCCTTGCCCCTATTATATCTTAGCAGTAGAATTTTTGTCATTTTCAAAGTACTGTAATATTTAATCTTCTAGTGAAGCAGATTTCTGGTTTCCTTGCCCAATCTGGAGATGGTGGCATCACTGATGTATTGGTCAACTTGCAGAATATTATTCTTCATAGTGATTTAATTTTTCTGCCCACTGGTGATGTTGCAGAGTCCTTTTATCTGATTGCCATGTCTGAGATCGCACTGAAAACACAAGTGATGTCTAATGACATCTTCTCCTTCAAATGTACACAGAACTTTAAAAAAAAAACATATGGAAGAGAAGGGCATTAATGATTACCTGCTCAGTTAGATTGACCTGCCAAACCCATCCTTATTCTTGACACCCTTATGATATAATAATGTAGTAGATGAGGCTAAGTTCTTTCTTTTCCATACTATCTACCAGTTCACTGGGCTGTAAGCATAGGTAAAGGTAGGAATTCTGTCCATCAGGGTCACCATCATACCCGCCAAGGCCAGGGCAGCAGCTAGAATGATGTTTGTTATTGACTAAATGAAATAAGTATCCATCTTTTCTGCCTGAGTTCCTTTTCCTCCTTCCTTCACAATATCATGTTCCCTGAGGTATGAATATCACACAATTACTAGAAGCTATTTATTACTGTCTTTGGCAATCTATTTTGCTCATTAGGTTGGAAATCATCTAAGAGAGATGGTCTCTTATTTGTGTTTTTATCAGAAGTATCCAGCAGCACCTGTAATAAATATTTGTTCTCTATAAATATTTGTAGAATTCATTTAAAAGGAAAAAATTATTTCAGTTCAGTACAGAGTTTCAAGCACCTTTAATTTTCTGCTCACTTTGATAGGCACTGGAGAAACCCTAGCTTTCAAGGAGTTTGTAATTGAGGCTGATATACAGCCTGATGGGCTGATTATTACACACAGTGGTAGTGTCTCTTGGCTCTATAAAAACTCTTCTAGTTTTGCTTTTTGCCACCTGGCTTCTTGGTTTGCTCTGCCCAATAAGAGAGAGGGAAAGGCAGGAAGAAGAGAAAACACACAAACAAACAAAAACACAAAAAAATGAAACTTCCCTCTATTCGCTGGCTTGTTCCTATCTGTATCATCCTAAAAGATGTCATGGTAGATTCAAACTGGCCTCAGCCTCCAATTTCTTTCAGAACACACACAAAGAGCAACTTGTGTTTCCTCAGAGGAGACACCTGCAAAGGTGGTTCCTATTCCTGAGACGCCCGTGCTGGGGTTTGTAGGCTGCTTCCTTTGCGCCTCTGTGTTCAAAGAACCCCAATTCTGATCAAATCAGTAGCTTTACTGATGTCTGTTGAAAATAGACACAACCATGGTTGATTCCAGTAAAGAGAAAGGAGGCAAAATGTGGCTTTATTCATTTACTTTTATCTTATCTTATTTTTATCTTATCTTATCTTATCTTAGATGTTTTTATTTGACCTACATGTTTTGTGTCAAGAATGGAGTATATAAATATAAAAACTCCATAACGGCTTTCAAGAAACTTTCTGCCTGGTAGAAGATTCATACATGAAAAAAGTCTATTACAAGTTTACAGACAATTTACAACATAACATGGTGGCATATTTTATTAGTAAAATCTCTATAATTCTCCAATTTTAAAAAAATTATTTTTCAGTGTGCTTAAGTTCTTTTTCAGAATGTTAGATATGAAAATGACAAAGCTAATAGCATACCTTCTTCTATCAAAGATGAAAAATTCCTTGCTAATATTTTGTCCCAGCCTAAGAGTTAATGATTGATCATGTAGTATTTCTGGATAATCAAACATTAGGAAAAAAATTGTATTTCATTTCTTTTACTATGTCTAGCATTTTACTACCTAACTCAAAAACAATGTGAACTATCATTAGCTCTTTGTTTTCTGTCCTTAGGGAGATACCTTCCCACTGTTCTGCTGAAGAAGTTCATTGTCTCCTATGACCTTGAAGTCTAGAGGCATAATTTTTCATTTTGCAGTACACTCTGGAGACTGGATCAAAACCCAAAGCCCTTCACAGGTCAATGCAATCACTTTGCTTGACTGAGCCATGTCTGGTCTGTTGAATAATGAGAAATGGGTACAGAATACAGACCACTTATTAATAAAGAAGATAACTTAGCAGGAATTGAAATTATAAGTACCTGACTCTGATGGTCCAATATACTTGATTACCTTTTTGCATAATTTTCATTTTTAATTTTATTTTTTATTAAACAATAAACACATAGATCATGTATGCATTAATGCATTTATGGGGTAGAATGTGCTGGTTTCATATAGAATTAGGAATGCTTATATCACACTGGTTAATATATCTCATCTCATATATTTAATTATTGTGTTAAGACATTTATACTCTAATAAGTCATTTTTACTGAAACCTTGCCAAAATTTCCTATAATGAACTTTCACATCTTATTTTATTTTTTATTTTTTTAGATACAGAGTCTCACTTCAGTGCCCTCAGTAGAATGCCATGGTGTCACAGCTCACAGAAACTTCCAACTCCTGGGCTTAGGTGATTCTCTTGCCTCAGCCTCCTGAGTAGCTGGGACAACAGGCACCCGCCACAACACCCAGCTATTTTTTTGGTCAGGGCCAGGTTCAAACCCACCACCCTTGGTATATGAGGTTGGCACCTTGCTCACTGAGCAACAGATGCCACCCCATGTCTTATTTTAAATAGCAACTTCGTATACAAATATATCTTTTAAGTTATAATCATTTTGCCAGTTACTAACACTAATTTCTAAAAGTTTATTTCTTGGAGGTTCTTGGGTATATTTAAATATAATTTTGAAAAAACCTTAATTTGCATAAATCCAGTATAGGTTGAAGTTGTATAATCATTATTTATATTGAATATTTTTGCTATATTAAGGGTAGCACTTAATTTTAAAATTCCATACTGTTGTAGCTATTTTAATGCAAACTTCTTATTATAATTTTGGCATTCATATGTAAAAGTATATGTTAAAATATCTATTGAAGGGTAAGTAAAATTCTAGATATAAGAATGGGTACCTTCAATGAAGAATGGAATATCTATCTAATTGCTCTTTTTAAGGTTAATGCATTTCATCAACAAACAAGTTGTTTTTGAGGGCCTTCTATGTGCCAGGGACTGCTTAACTATTCAAGATATAAGAATAAATAAGACACCATTCATGACTTAGAGGAACTTTAGACCAATTGAGGAGATGAACATAGGTAAATACATGAAAAATCATTTTCTTAATTAACATGTTGAAAGTACTAATGTTACCTGATGCAATCTAATGGACTTTAGTATGTTTATATATTTATTATTTGTTTATACAAAAATGTGTGTAAAAACACATACTGTATGCAAAGTGTTGTTTTCAGGCATTGCTACCATAGTGGGGAACAGATCCACATGGATTTATTTACATATAGAACTCAAGTTTTATAGGGGCAGTGAGATCCTCAAAAGTTAATTGCACAATTTTACATTTGTTTTTAAATAAACTTTACTTTCATATTTACAGGAAAATGCAAAGATAGTACAAAGAGTCCTCAGGTACCCAATTTTCCTCATAATAATATCTTACATTAGTCTATTTGTTACAACAAATGAACTTACATTGATATAGTCTTAATGACTCAAGTTTATGCTTTATTTCAAGTTTTATTTTTAAGCCAATTATCATTTAAAAAGTAATAAAGTGCAGGGTGATTTGAGAAAGTAGAGAAAACCTTGACTTCATATTAAAAAATTAAGAAGGAAGTCATCACGAATTTCAAAGTCATGCCAAACTTGGAGAAATGAGTAGAAATTGCTTAGAAGAAGGTGAGAGGGTTAATTAAGATCATTCCAGGTCCAAGAAACAGCATGTGTAAAGCTTCTGAAATAAGAAGCAGAATATATTTTTGATAAAATAGAAAGTAAACTGGGCGTGATTTGAAGAAAAATAATGAGAGAGTGGGTATTACAAGAAGTTGTTAACGTGGCTGTGGCTAGATTACACAAGGCCTGAAACACCATGTTAAGAATTTTGGTATTTATCTTAAAAATGCTAGAAAACTGTTGAGTAGTTTACAGTCTCAAGCTGACATAACTGTATTGCCATTTTTAAAGAACACATCAAAAGAGCTGCAGTTAACAATTGGGTTAGGTGTATATGAACTTTATATCCACTTTATATGTAAAATTGGTTCCTATAAACTGTGGGATTGCTAATAATGATCCTAACATCCCTAAATGTGGTGTAGTTTCAGGTGGTGTCTGTGGCTCAGTGAGTAGCATGCCGGCCCCATATACCAAGGGTGGCGGGTTCAAACCCAACCTTGGCCAAACTGCAATAAAAAATAGCCAGGTGTTGTGGCGGGCACCTGTAGTCACAGTTACTTGGGAGGCTGAGACAAGAGAATGGCCTAAGCCCAGGAGCCGGAGGTTGCTGTGAGCTGTGAAGCCATGGCCCTGTACCAAATGTGACAAAGTGAGACTCTGTTTCTAAAAATAAATAAATAAATAAAAAAGTGGTGTAGTTTCTAAGGTAGATGCGGTATCAGTTGAGAACCATGCTTAGGGTATCTGCAATGCTATCAAAACATTCCCCAAATACCTAGCATTCATAAAATGGTCAGTTGTTTAACAACAGGGTTAAACAACAAGCACACCACAGTAATAAAAGTTATAGAGCCACCTGAAAAATACAGACTTTAACACGCTGCCTACCTACATGTACTTGAAGTGGTTAAATGCTAATCACTCCGAGTTATTCCTAAGATTGCTATTGTATATCTTTTAAGGGTTCTGGAAGGCAAATACCACAGATGCCACAAGATAGAGGACTTGTTTTTAGTTCTAAGGCAGGAAGTGATTTTTCATGCCCTGGAAAGATTCAAATGCATTTCTCACTCTACTACTGTTAAGATAGTGACCATGACAGTGAGACATGAATGAGAAAAAAATTATAAATATGCAGAAATTCTCTTAGTGAGAAAGAAAAGTGGTATCTTGAAAGCAGAGTTTTACAGAGGTATTGAGGGAAAGTATATTACTCCGTAGACAGCAATTTGAAAATGCTTGTGATGTGAAGACAGTGAATACAGCAAGTGTCAACAAAACTGAGATATTTTAATAATCTGTATGAATACTGAAGCAAGAACCAGTCCTCAGGTACAAAATATTCATGGGCATTTTGGAAGATGATGTAAAGGGGCCTAGAAAAAGAAAAACCCATTCTGAAAATAGATCAAAAATATTTGATAATAAGTTATTAGGAGCAAGCAGAATTGAATTTCTGAATCCCACTGTGTAGAACATAGCTGTGCTTTATGTTAAAGAGTAGAATATCAGTAATGTCATCATTTTTAAATGTGAGTTCAGTTATTCTCAATCCATACATCATATCTTACTGAAATTCCACCCAGGAAGCACCCAGAAGATTTATATTTCACACACACACACACACACACACACACACACACACACACACACACGCTTTTACATATCTCTTTGCCCTTCATTCCTCCTGTTTTTTGGTGCTCAGTGTAGACATTTGAATATGCTTAATCAAATAAAAAAGCTCATATTGGATTATTATTGTAATAATGTACATGAAGACAGAAAATTTGAAAAATACAAAAATATTAGAAAAGTCAAAATCACTTATAATCTCCCTCTGGAGAGATCAATATGAATGTTTTGTAGATGGATGAACAGATAACTAAAGACTGAAGCGGTAAACGTTTCCTATCCTCTATCTTGTCTATCTGTCTTCTTTCTTTCTCTCTGTTGTTCTCTGTCTCCGTCACACACGCATACCACACACAAAAGAATGGATATTCAGAAAGAGCCTATTACAACATGGATTCAACCTACATCATCATTAAGATGCCTATTTATTTAGTTATTTAGTTATTTTTTTACACAGAAGTATGTTTAGATTGAAAGCAGTTTAACCCATGTCCCAGCTACCTCACTTAGTTCTTAATGAAATATCTTTCAAGTAGCACTTTGGGCGGGTATTATATACACAGTGAACAGGGTTATTGATGATTTCATCTTTTATCCACATCCACTCACGTATATTAACATGTAGCTTTTGGAAGCATACTAGATAAATAGCAGACACCAATGGATCAGTAGTCACTTTATACTTGATAACAACCTAAAGAATGTTCTTACAGTAAGTAATAATTAAAAAGTAAAAGCAACAATTAAAAATGATCAATTCAACACAACACCGATGTTTCTGAAAAAGCCTTTGTACCCAAGCCTGGAGGACTCAAAGTGCTTTATTTATTTATTTACTTACTTACTTACTTACTTGAGACAGTATCATTCTTTCACCCAAGTAGAGTTCCATGGTGTCACTGCTCACAACAAACTCAAACTCTTAGGCTTTTTTAAGCCTCTTGCATCAGCCTTCTGGGCAACTGGAATTACAGACACCCACCACAGTGCCTGGCTAGTTTTTCTGTTTTTAGTAGAGACGGGTGTCTCAATCTTGCTCGAGCTGGTCTCTAACTTCTGAACTCAGGTCATCCACTCACCTCTGCCTCCTAGAGTGCTAGGATTAATTACAGACATGGGCCCCTATGCCCAGCTTCCACCTTTCAAATTTATATACCAGCCCAACTGAATTTTAACTCTTAGTAAAATTTAACAACTAATGATATTGATTGTCAAGAAATAATTCTTAGTTATTTTAAAAAACAACTAAACATCTACAGAATAGAATGTCATGGATCAGGAGGAAGGGTTGTTATTTTCAGATCAATCCATTGTAAGAATTTCATGATCAACCACAGATCAAAGATTGTACATTGGGAATAAGTGGTCAGTTTGAACTCATGGTTCACAAAACTCTTCCTGTTTTGCATTCTATTAATTTGTTCAGGCAACCAGTTGAATGCTAATTATCTGCGCTATAGGTTTACAGCATTCTCAGATGAACATGGTGACATCATCAGTTCTAGGAGTAGAATGGAAAAGAAAACTACTTTCTACAGAGCTTTGTATAGATGTTCACACAGTCTTTTCTTTCTACAAAGTTAATGTCAGTCCTGTGTTATATGCTCAACACTATTGATTATCAGCAAAGTGTAAAGTCATCTATAAATTGCAAAGTAAAGGATTGCTATATACCCTTTTCTTGTTTTCCTTTCTCATGCTTGTATCAACACTTTTTTCCCTGAAATGCCACATTTAATTTAATTACTTATGTACTAAGAATGAGACATTTTCTCCAGAAGTGAGTAGTTCATTCATGTCTTAAAAATGTGTAGAATTTCAGATAAAGATAGACCATTAGGGTCATTGGACAGAAGCATATTTGCATTGTTATTCAATTGGTTGTGTTTTTCCCTGCAGAGAATGACTAAAATGACTCATGGTCTGAGCCACAGAGGTAAGAATCATACTCTGCTTTTATAATGGCACATGTTGCTTTGGTTTTCCTGTGTATTTATGAACGTGTGTGGGTATGTATTGCACACATAAATTGAATGCAGCACACTTATTGAAGCCTGTGAAAAGGAAGAACATGAGCAAGCTCATCGAGGGAATTTACATTTTTCTTTCATAAGGAAGTCTTGAATTAGTTTAAGAAAGATCTTTTGCCTTTATTGTAATTGTACATAGAAGACTCTTGACTTCATGTAAGACTCGTTTTAATGAAGTGAGGTTAATAATTATTGTGCTCTGAAGCATTTATTTTTAATAATGTACATTTAAAAAGGCAGAATGTCTTACTTAAATACTTAATTTTAACAATTGAAGTGTAAACATATTCTTCACTTCTGCAGACAGCTGGAGTTTGGTACTTAACTGTGAAATGTGCACATTTTTCTAGAGATATATTTCATAAGGACAAAAAATGTGTTAACATGTATTCATTATGTAAATATTGTGCTTATAATATTGCTGTAGAAGGGGTGAATATTCTAAACAGAAGGGTAGATAGAAACACAGAATCTCATGTAGAAGGGATTAGATTTGGAAAGTCCTCAGGTCAATTATTTCAGGGAGATAACTAGAATGTGACAATCACAATACCTAACAGATACAGTACAACACAACACAGCATGATGTAACACAACACAACAAATAATACATAGCACAACTTACCATAGCGTAACAGAACATAACACAAAAAAATAGAGAGTTTGAGGACAAAGACACATATAAGAGGACTCTTTTCATGTCAAGTTGAAGAGAGAGGGAGAGAGAGAGAGTACACATGTTTGTGAGCAGTGGGCCTGAGCATGGATATATATAACAGATAGATAGACAACTGTAATGCATATACCTACACAACCTGCCAGCAGGACTTTGGACCAAGGCCAAAGCCAGGGTTATTTCCCGCAGTCTATGAGGTGGGGTAAAAAATGGAAGGGACATATCGCTTTTCACATATGAGAACACAGCATTACTATCCTCTGGATGAGCAGCAACAAGGCGTCATCTTGTAGGCAAAGATCTCTCAGCAGCCAACACCTTGATATTAGACTTCCCAGACTCCAGATTGCATGTATTTATAACATAATTATATGTAAAATAATGTTATATTACATACAATACATATTATGTATGCACATAATATGCTAGATTTTATAAATTGTTTACATTGACATTTATCAATGTTATTGGTTCATAGTTTTGTTTTCTTGTAATTTTCCTGTCTAATATTTATAGAAAAGTAAATTGTCTCAAGGAAAGAGATTGAGAGACTTTAATCACTAAAACTATCCTGGACTGTAATTTTTTTTGTGGGAAGATTTTTAAGTACTATTGTAAGTTTTTTAATTCATAAAGGGAGTTTAGGTTGTCTAGTTCTGGTTTAGCAAACTTCAGTAATTTTTATTTTTTTAAGGAATTTTCTCATTTAATCTAGCTTGTCAAATTAATTTCCATAACATTGCTTATAGCTTTCACATATTATCTCTCTAACAGTCTGTGGTAATGTCACCTCTCTCATTCCTGATGCCAAGAATTCATGCCTTTCATCTTTTTTCCTTGAAAATTTTGGCTAGTGATTTATCTATTTTATTGATCATCCCAAAGATTCAGCTTTCATTCTGACAGTTTTCTCTATTATTTTTTTTCCCATTTCATTCGCTTCTATTCTAACCTTTCTTTCTTCTAATTTCTTTTTCTCACTAAACTTTATTTTAATGAATCTCAAAATTCTGATTTTTTTTCCATTAAAAAGTACTGACTTTCAAAACTAATAAAATTGCCTCACAAAAGGAAACAATAGCCCACAAAACCTTCTCCTTTCCTTGTGAAGATTTTATGATGCAGTGTTATCATTAATTAGTCCTTTACTATTAAACTTAAATGACCAACTGAAACAGTTCTGAGTCCGTTCTTCCACCACTGATTGAGACTGGGGTGGCAGGTATTAGAGATAACATTCATTCAGGATTCTGAGCTTTCTGGGCAGTTGGTGACCTTGCCAGCTCCAGCAGCCTTCTTATCAACTGCTTTGATGACACCCACAGCAACTGTCTCATGTCATGAACAACAAAATGATCCAAAAGAGGATACTCTGAGAAGCTCTCAACACACACAGGCTTGTCAGGAACCATACTGATGAGGGTAGCATCACCAGATTTCAGGAGTTTAGGACCATCTTCCAGCTTCTTACCAGAGCAGTGATCAGTCACTGCCTTCAGCTTAACAAACTTGCAGGCATTGTGAGCTGGGTGACAATCCAGTACAGGAGCATAGCCAACAGTAATTTATCCTGGATGGTTCAGGATAACCACCTAAGCAGTCAAGCCAGCTGCTTCCTTTGGTGGGTCAGTTTTGCTGTCATTAGCAATGCTGCCACAATGAACATCCTTAACAAGCCCCACGTTGTCCCCTCAGGAGAACTTCACTCATAACTTCCTGGTACTTTTCGACTGGAGCAAAGGAGAACACCACGCCAAGTTTGAGAATACTAGTCTCTGCTCGGCCCACAGGAACAGTACCAATACCACCAAGTCTGTAGACATCCTGCACAGGCAGACACAAGGGCTTGTTAGTTGGACGAGTTGGTGGCAGAATGCAATCCAGAGCTTTGAGCAGCGTGGTTCCAATGGCATTGCCATCTTTCCTGGTTACTTTGTATCCCTGGAACTAAAGCATGTTAGCATTTGGCTCCAACATGTTGTCACCATTCCAGCCAGAAATTGGCACAATGTGACTGTCTCAGGGTTGTAGCAATTTTTTTAATATAAGTGCTGACTGCTTTAATGATTTTCTCATATCTCCTCTTGCTATAGAGCAACTCAGTGCAATCCATTTTGTTAGCACCAACAATTAGTCATTTCACACCCAGTATGTAAGGCAGAAGTTCTGGTCTGCTCATTCTTTGAGATATCAGCTTCAAATTCACCAACACCAGCAGCAACTATCAGGACAGCTCAGTCAGCCTGAGATGGGCTGTAATCATGTTCTTGATAAAGTCTTGGTGTCCTGGGGCATCAGTGATAGCTACTTAACATTTCCTAGTCTCAAATTTCCAGGGAGATCTCAATGGTAATACCATGCTCACATTCAGCCTTGAGTTTATCTAAGACCCAGGCATACTTGAAGAGGCCCTTTCCCATTTCAGCAGCTTCCTCATCAAATTTTTCTATGGTTCTCTTAATGCCATCACATTTGTAGACCAGATGGCCATTAGTGGTGGACTTGCCCAAATCTATGTGTCTAATGATAATGATGTTGATATGAGTCTTTTTCTTTCTCATTTTGAATTGTATGGCAAGTTTTCACAACACCTATGTTCTGGTGGTAAACCTGGTGTGAAAAAACTCTTTCTTCTACCTTTTTTCTTTGTTTTTGTTTTTATTTTTTCTAGTTACTATTGGTTGAAGTTGATGTCATTGTGTTGTGACTTTTTCTCTTTTCTAATAGGCAGACAACATTACTTTTCTTGGGTTAGCTATAAAATATTAGCTCTACAGCTCTTGCAAAATCACTTAAACTATATGTGTCTCTATTTCCTTATCTATCTAATGAGAAAAATAATATTTGTCTGATCAAATTCACAAATTTGCCTGGTCAACTTTCAAGAAGCAAGTTATGATATTATATGGCAAAAAGAGAGAGAGAGATTAAATACTATTAAGAGTTAAACAAGCATATGGTGTTATTTTATTTGATCATTTCTCACAAGTCTAAACTGCCTAAATAACATAAAATTTTAATAAAATTAAATTAAGGACAAGATTTTCTACCTTTTTTTCCATGTATTTTGCTCTGTGGAAGACCTCTAGATGTAGTGTCTTTTCTCAGATAGGATGCATAGGAGAAAATATTGGTATGTCTCTTTCTTTTAAAAAAGTGTGTACATTATATATTTACCTTTTCAGAAGTCAGATTTATATTGTGTGAAGAAATCATCCCTCCTCCTTGCCTTTTGAAGTGATTTTAGGAGCAGGTGGCAGAGTTTTAGTGGGAGTCTCTCTCCCCTGAAGGCAGGTCTGGTATTGATCAGCACTGCAATGAATGCACTGCTCTCGACAATCCTCTATATTGATTATCTGCCCACTCTACCAATTAAAGCAGGCAGCGAGTTATATGTTTTACCTTAGGGTTCAGTTTTAGACCGGGAAACTATGCTTTCTTTTAAATTTTCCTTTGATCCAGAATCCAGATCCCCTCAGGACTTTCCTTTCATTGCCTCTGAAAGCATGGAGTTTTTGTTATAGAAGATTTTCAAATGCCTTTGTTGATCGGCAGATAAGGAGAATGAGAAGAAACTGAATTAAATTCATGGACAGGTCTAACTAAATCTTGAAAAAGACTGGAGAAAATTTATCCCCCCAAACTTAAAAATAAATAAAAATATCACACATGTAGCAGTCCTACATTAAAAGATAGAGTAAACCCAATCACTTTTCAATTTCCTTAACAAATATTTATTAAGTGACAGCTGGATACTGCCCAGGCACTAGTCACATTACCGAGAACACAGTGGTGGCCAAAGATGAGCATGATATTTTATAAAACTTATACCCTCAGTCTTCCACATAATAAAGCTAATCCTTTTGCTTAAGTTTGATGCTTTTGTCTATGTAGCAACTTGCCTGAGAATCACTGATATACTTGAATAGTTTCTCATTTTGCCTCCAAAAAGAATTGTTTGTTCGTTTACTCTGCAAAGTATGGGAACATAAAGAGAAAAGACAGAATCATTTCTGTCAAGGAAGTCATTTAAGAAGAGAGACTAATTCTGCACAGTCAAAAATTAATGACTTACGAACCTGCCACCAACATGAAATAAAAATAATGTGTGTCCAGTGGCTTTTTGATCCCAGAATTATCGTGGGGCAGGCTGGAAGTCATCTTCAAGTGATAATAAGACAGGTGAATCTGTTAGGTATTAAAGTTCCAGCCATGAGACATCCCCCTGCCAATAAATTGTTGGGTTTGCAGAGAAATTGTTAAGTTATTGTGCTAGAGATAGGCCTTTCATCTTACTTCTGGGTCCTCATGTCAGGAAGATTGTCTGTGCCTATTGCAGGCTGTCCTCAGTCATAAGACCAAAAATATTTCAATTTCAAGATGAGTTCCATACTCTTTCATGGCATCATTTCCAACAAGTCTTTACTCCTAATCTCTTTCTATATGGAAAATCTGGTGCTTCATCTAAAGAGTTCCCAAACTCTCCTATGAATATTCTTTCATCTTCTCCCCTTTATGGCAAAATAAGATATTCTAGCCTTTCAAAACTGAAATGTATTATGGGTTTCTCTTCATAGTAGACAGGTAATATTTTGCATCCTTTCCTGATGAAGACCTCCTCTTCTCACTTCTGGATAAGCACCTAGAACCAAGAACCAAAATCTTAGAACCAAGTCTTTGAGGACTCAGCTCTGGTGGTTTAATTTCTGGTTGTACAATGTACACTGAGAGTTTATGGATTTAATTACTACTCAAAGAGCTAGAGTGGATTAGAACTGAAACTTGGAGAATACTCAAATGGCAATGTGTTTCAATGAGTTTATTCTAGGCAGAAATACTGGAAATAGTTTCTACTCCTTAATGTTCATCACCAGTGGATGAACATTAGATGAGCATAATTAGAGTAGATACATGAATCAACTCCTCATATGGCCATAATAAAAAGCAGAATCAAGGAACATCCACTTTGTTTGTGATCCCTTATAAGAATAGAGAATAAACTAAACCTTCTCTGAATTCTGTTCCTTTCCAAATTCACAAGTTGAAACCATAAAACTCCCTGCAACCCTATCTAGAAATGAGTTTTCAGAATTAATTAAGGTTGATGAGGAAACAAGTTTTGATTAAAATCATTATAAGCAGAGGAAGAACCTGTGTGCACTCTCTCTCTGTGTCTAATGTGAGGACACAAAGGGCTGTCATCTGAATGTCTTCAAAAGGACCTGACTCAGCTAGCACCTTGAGTTTTTATATTAGCTAGGGTTTAACAGAGAGATGGAAGCAATAGGACAGGAGTAAATATCAAAATATAAATATAGATGTAGATATGAGAGAGGTGATTTATTTGGAGAATTGGTTCACAACATTATGTAAGCTAAGATGTCTCATGATTTGGTGTCTACAAACTGAAGAATCAAAGGCACTGGTATCATGTCTCAGTCCAAGTCTCAATGCTTCAGAACCCAAAATATGTTTTAGTCTAAGGTTAAAGACTTGAGAGTCCAAGAGGTTGCCAATACAAGTTCCAGAGTCCAAAGGCAGAGAAATTGGAGCTTTGACATCCAAAGGGAGGAGAATAAGAGTGCCTTAGTTAGGTCACCAGCATATTGGAGGCTATCACCCATATTGAGGGAAGATATTTCACACTCAGTCTGCCCTCTCATCTGCCACTCTTCTCTGGAAACACCTGCATATGCACATCTAGAAATAAGGCTTTAGTCCCTATTAGGTGACCCTTACTTAGTCCAGTCGAATTGACACCCCAAATTAACTATCAAAACTTCCCAGCCTCCAGAACTGGGATAAAATACATTTCTGATTTTTAAGCCACCCAGCATATAGTATTTTATTATGGTAGCTTATGTAGACAAAGACAGAAGGGAAGTTTGCTGAGAAGATTCTCCCATGTTCTCATTGGTCAGAATGATGTCACTTGCCTATTTCTAAACAAATCATTTTCAAGAGCAATTCATAGCTTAAGCCAATCAAAAGTGATTTTGATTTAGAAGTGATTTAATTTTGATTTTTACTTCATTTTTTTGTACTTTTTACTTGTTATTTATTAAATCATAATTTTGTACATTGATGCATTAATGGGGTTCAGGGTACTGCCTCAATATACAATGTGAAATGCTTACCTTGAACTAAGTAACACATCCATCACAATTATACTCATTTCTTTTTTTTTTTTTATAATTTTATTGAATCATAATTTGTACATTGGTGCAATCATAGGGCACGATTCATATACATTCAGAAATGTTTTGATCGTACTGTTACAGATAGCCTTCATGGCATTTTCTTGATCACTAT
>CAUYON010124256.1:0-13253 GCA_963573935.1 Arctocebus calabarensis | reverse complement strand
ATATAGTAAACGAGAAAATATCATGAATGGTATGTCAATCAGGTTGATAAAATATCTCAGATTGCATGTGAAGCCCCCACACTGTACCCCATGGTTGAACTAATGTACACAACTATGATTCAATAAAAAAAAAAAAAAATTATGCCAGAAAAAAAAAATAATAATAATAATAAATGTGTTACTACAAAAAAAAAATAATAATATATACTAATTACTAATTTAAAAAAATGTAATTTAAAACTGTATTATACAATTCTAGTGAAAGTGCTTGCTACCTTTTAGATGATCAATAATGTGTAGATGTTAGTATTAGTATTAACTTTATCTAATGAGCAGTCTGGCCTTTGTTTCCACTCTAGTCAGAGGAGGTAATGTCAAAACTGGAATTCTTTCTTTATTATATATTATAATATTATATATGTAATATATATAAATAAAAGAATATACTATGAATATAACTTTTCATAGTATTCTCTTATGATCCTTTGTATTTCAGTGGTATCATTTCTAATGTCTTCTCTATCATTTATAATTTTATTTATTTGAGTCCTCTCTCTTTTTGCTTAATCAAGCTAAAAGTTTGCCAGCATTGTTGTTTAGAATAACCCTAGTCTTAGTTTCTTTGATCTTTTGTATTGATTTTTGTCCCTATTTCACAAAGGCTGGTATTGAGGTGGGCCTGAAGCCTGGGTCTGTGGCTGCTAGCCCAGAGCTGGGGCTGTGTGACCACCCTGGACTTAAGAACCACAGAGGCTGGTCTGACGCCAGGTTTCACTACAGAGGGCCTGGCACTTGTATCCACAGCAAAGTTGAGTGCTATCTTCTCTATGCTTCCCCCCCAAGTAGAGGACATCTGTCTCTACACTGTGCTGTATGGGTTTTGAGGTGCAGTGAAGTGAGTAATGGGAGATTATCCTTCCTACCCTCTTCCATGTCTTTCCTTATCTGTGCTGCACTCAGGTGCTGTAATCTCTCATCTAGATTTCTTGGCTCTTGAAGAAGTATGTTGACACATAGATAGTTGTTCAAATGTATGTTTCTGCCAAAAGTAACTTTTCCTAAATTGTTCAAAGGCAGCATATAAATTACTGAGGCTTGCCTGGCTTAAAATATTTGCATAAGACTCGACTAAAGAGATAACCAAAAGAAAATGCTAGAGAAAGTACCTAATAACCTAGTACTAAAATACATCCCCTACTCACCTCATAAATATCTACTACACTAAGCCAAGATTCCTGTGACACAGACCATCTTCCCTTACCACAGTAGAACATTTCAAACCCTCTGGAAATGGTCAATTTGCCTTGGTCAAGTCAAATGAGAATAATAAAGATGCATTGTGAAGACTGCATGAGAAGTGTAAATGGAGCTTTCAATACCATGTTTGGCACATACCAAGTACTTATCGGTAGCTACTATTATGATTAGGTAGACTTTGATATCTCTTTTCTTGTTCATTTCCAACTCCAAATTCAAATTCATTGATGACAGGGGTATATTTTAAACACTAAGAAGAATTTTAAACTTGAATCTTAAAAATAAAAAGCATATATTTTTCTTCTAAGAAAATGATACATGAATGCCATTTGTGAAATATTTAGACTATCAAAGTGCATTTTCATATTTAATCTCAGAATGAGTACACAAAAATACTTACTAACTCTGCATACTATTCAAATGCCCACATCATACAACAAGAAAGTGTCTCAAGTGTTATAGATTTTTATTTTAAAAAGAAATCTTTTATCTATATAACATTATTCCTTACAACTGACAGTCATGTTCCACCAAAACAGAACTCAGACTCTTTTAGAAAACATCCCTGTTAATTATGACTTAGAATGGAAAACTATCCTTTGTGACTTGCGACCAGCCTTGGATTGATGTCATTCTCTTACTTGATAAAGCTGATACCATCTTGTGATTACATTTGCTTGTATAAGTTTTTACAAAGAACTATTGTAAAATCTGCCACTGAGTGTTGTTTAGACTCATTCAAGCTGGACTTTTATAAAGTAGAATATGTTGCATATAAGAATGGACTGACATTTTAGATCTTTTTAAATTTAAAATATTTATACCACCATTAGCACATTCATTAAAGTAACATTCAATTATGAGATGGGTTTCACGAATATATAATGTGTCAAATTAAGCAGAAGTACTATAAGCCTTCTTATTTTAACTGCCTTTGCATTTTACAGTTTTCAGAAAAGTAATTCTTAATTTTTCAAAATTTTTAAATTAAATACTCCCTGCAGGACTGGCAATTCACTAAATCCTTACAGGAAGATAAATAGAGAATAGTCTATAGGAGTAAAGATAGCCTGTATGTCATTGCTCTCTTTTTCTATGCTTAAAAAAGCTTAGCCACCCACTTCTTCTTTACTCCATTATATACAAAAAAGATGGCGGCCATGTAGCAGCTTCTGCACAGCCGGGCGCAGCGAGAGTGGGGAGAGAGGACCCCAGGTATCTCTGGCCGGTAGTTTCGGCCCAGAGGCTTCCCTTTGGTGATACAGGAGGTCAGTGAGAGACATTTGGACCCCACTAGGAGGACTGAAGAGGTGGAAAACTGGCAAGTGGTTGGTGCGTTTGTTTGGTCGGAGGCTGCCTGCAGCTGTAATTACAGCAACGGCTGGTTAGCAAGCAGGAAAAGCCTTACCTGGGGGCTGTTTGGGGTGTTTTTGGACTTGGACACTCGATTGAACTGCCTTGGGAGATCTTGGGCCAGTGTGCTGATGACTTTGGGTGTTGTCTGGGGCCCCAGGCTGAGCCGCTGAGCTGGAAAGGAGCAAATATCATTCAGCTGTGAGCTGCCCCTGCGTGTTGCAGCACCAGGATTCGCCAGGAGACCTGGGGCGAGTGATCTATTGACTGAGCTGCCCAAAGTGGGAACTGTGCTACTGGGGAAGTGTGGAGATCTAAGTGTTTGGCAGATTGACAGCCGTGGCCCTCAGGGACATAGGTGGAGACTGGACTTGGCACACCGGAGCCATGCCAGGAGAGCTCCCAGGGATCAGTGCTGTCCCTGGAAAGCTTCTGCTTGGCCGAGGTGTATGGCTTGGAGCATCTTTTGAGTGGGTTGAGGAGTTATTTGGGCTCCCGAACCTGCAGGGTCTGAGTAATCAGCAGAGGCCTCCAGCTCCCACCTTGTACAGCTGTATCACATTGTGATTAACATCTTATACCGCAGAAGATTACCTGTTGCCTGGTCAATACCTAGAAAGATATATATACTGCTTGGTTGTGGGTTTTTGTTGTTGTTGTTGTTGTTGTTGTTTTAATTTTAACTTTTTTTGACTTTTTTTCATCATTCTAGTTTAAATATGATCTTCTATTTTTGCCTTCTTCAAAAAATAGAACTTTATTTTTGCTACTGTTTTTGTCCCTATTATTCCCCCCCAATTCTATCTCATAAGGGTTTCTGCGTGTTTCTTTTGGTGTGATTTACAGTATTTTTGTCTTTCCTCTGTACCCGGTGGCAGTGGGGTACTGTGTCTGAGCTGGCTGGCTAAGAGCTGTTGACCTCAAGGAATCACAAAACCCATGACCCCCAGAGGTAGGGCGTCTGTAAGTTTGGGCCCTAGTACCCTACCACACACCTATATTTCTCCTATTTCTCTCTTTCACTGCCTCTCTTCTTTTTGTTAATATTTCTTTTTACTCACTCCCTCTTCTTTCTTTCTCTTTCTCTTTCTTTTTATTTTTCTTTTTCCCTTTCTCTCTTCTTTAAATTCTTGTTCCCTTCTTGCTCTTTAATCTTTTCATCCTGGTCTTGCACCAGAGGACTCATTAAAACATCTGGCCAGTGCCACAGTAAATTAAAGAGCAAATAGAAGTGAAGGGAAAATTAGGGCAAGGAAACAGATACAAGAAAGCACTCATGAGGAAGAATGCGCAGAAAAATTCTGGCAACATGAAATCCCAGGCCAGAGTAACCCCTTCTAGCGATCAGGAGATAGCTACAGCAGAAGATACCTCCTATATGTTAGAAATGACAGAAGGGGAATTTAAAGTTCAGATAATGAAAGCAATAAATGAAATTGCTGAGAAAGTGGAAAACAATCAAAAAGCAATGAGAGAAATTGCTAAGAAAGTGGATAATAACCAAAAGGAAATTCAAAAACAGAATCAAATAAGAGATGAATGATATGAAGAATATAAAAAGGATATAGCAGAGCTGAAGGAGATGAAGCAGTCAATTAGGGAACTTAAGGATGCAATAGAAAGTATTAACAACCGATTAGACCATGCAGAAGAAAGAATCTCAGAGGTAGAGAATAAGGCTCTTGAGATAACTCAGATAGTTAAAGAGGCCGAAAAGAAGAGAGAGAAAGCAGAACGTTCACTGACAGAATTATGGGACTTTATGAAGCTTTCAAACATACGAGTTATAGGTATCCCTGAAGGAGAAAAAGAATGTCCCAGAGAAATAGAAGCCATTCTAGAGAATATTGTAAATGAAAATTTCCCAAATATCATCAAAGATACTCCTCTCAGAGCGATATCGGTCCCCTGGTCGCCTCAATACAAATAGAACCTCTCCAAGGCATATTGTAATGACTTTATCCAAAGTTAAGACAATAGAAAAGATCTTGCAAGCTGCCAGGAGTAAGCACCAAATGACCTACAGGGGCAAACCTATTAGGGTGACCACAGACTTCTCTAATGAAACTTTTCAAGCCAGAAGACAATGGTCATCTATCTTTAACATACTTAAACAGAACAATTTCCAGCCCAGAAATTTACTGATTCAATCCCACTGAATGTTTTTAATTGGCTTGTCGAACATCAAATAGTGGTAAGTAGCTGCGTTCATCTCTTGGTTCTTTATTCTGTTTCATACATCTACCTCTCTGTTTTTATTCCAGTACCATGCTGTTTTGATACCTATGGATTTATAGTACAGTCTCAGGTCTGGTAGCGAGATTCTTCCTGTTATGTTTTTATTACTAAGTAATGTCTTGGCTATTCAAGGTTTTTTCTGATCCCATATAAAACAATGTATTATTTTTTCAAGATCTTAAAAATATGACAATGAAGCTTTAACAGGAAGTGCATTAAAATTTTATAATGTTTTCGGTAGTATGTACTTTTTAACAATGTTGATTCTTCCCAACCGTGAGCATGGTTTTCCCATTTGTTGACATGTTCAGCAATTCCTTTTCTTAGAGTTTCATAGTTCTCTTTATAGAGATCTTTCATGTCCTTTGTTAGGTAGACTCCCAAATATTTCATCTTCTTTGGCACTGCTGTGAAAGGAATAGAGTCCTTAACTGTTTTTTCTGCTTGGCTATTGTTGGTATATATAAAGGCTACAGATTTATGAGTGTTCATTTTGTAGCCCGAGACACTGCTGTATACCTTGATCACTTCTAAAAGTTTTATAGTAGAATCCCTGGTGTTTTCCAGATATACAATCATGTCATCTGCGAAGAGTAAAATTTTAATTTATTCTGACCCTATGTGGATACCCTTGATTGCCTTTGCTTCCCTAATTGCAATGGCTAAAACATCCATTACAATGTTAAAGAACAATGGAGACAATGGGCAACCTTGCCTGGTTCCTGATCTAAGTGGAAATGATTTCAGTTTAACTCCATTCAATATGATATTGGTTGTGGGTTTGCTGTAGATGGCCTTTATCATTTTAAGAAATGTCCCTTCTATACCAATTTTCTTAAGTGTTCTGATCATAAAGGATGCTGGATATTATCAAAAGCTTTTTTCTGCATCAATTGAGAGAATCATATGGTCTTTATTTTTTTATTTGTTTATGTGCTGGATTATATTTATAGATTTACATATATCAAACCAGACTTGAGACTCTGGGATAAAATTCACTTGGTCATGGTGTATAATTTGTTTGATGTGTTGCTGGATTCTGTTTGCTAGGATCTTACTGAGTATTTTTGCATCAATATTCATGAGTGATATTGGTCTATAATTTTCATTTCTTGTTGGGTCTTTCCCGGGATTAGGGATCCAGGTGATGTTTCCCTCATAGAATGTGTTGGGTGGTAGTCCTTTTTATATATTTTGGGAAAGGTTGAGTAATATAGGGACTAGTTATTTTTTAAGGGTTTGGTAGAATTCTGTTGTGAAGTCATCTGGTCCCGGGCTTTTCTTTTTAGGGAAATTTTGTATAGTTGCTATTTCAGAACTTGATATAGGCCTGTTCAAGATTTCCATTTCCTTCTGGCTATGTTTTGGAAGGTGGTGTACTTCTAAGTATTGGTCAACTTCCTTCAGATTTTCATATCTCTGAGAGTAAAGGTTCTTGTAATATTCATTAAGCATTTTTTAAATTTCTGATGAGTCTGTTGTTATTTCGTCTTTTCTATTTCTGATTGATGAGATTAGAGATTTTACTCTGTTTATCCTGGTTAGGTTAGCCAAGGGTTTATCTATTTTATTCACCTTTTAAAAACCAACTTTTTGATTTATTGATCTGTTGTATAATCCTTTTATTTTCAATTTCATTCACTTCTGCTCTAATTTTGGGTATTTCTTTTCTTCTGCTAGGTTTGGGTTTGGACTGTTGTTCCTTTTCCAGTTGCTTTAGATGTCCCATTAAGTTAACTTCCTCTCTTTCCATTCTCTTGAGGAAGGTTTGTAGTGCTATAAATTTCCTTCTAAGGACTGCCTTTGCAGTATCCCAGAGGTTCTGATAATTCATGTCTTCATTGTCATTTTGTTCCAAAAATTTGATAATTTCCTTCTTAATCTCATCTATGACCCATCTGTCCTTAAGGATGAGGTTGTTTAGCTCCCATGTTTTTGTTTGAATATGTAGATTCTTGTTGTTGTTGAGTTCAACTTTTATTCCTTGATGGTCTGAGAACATGCAATGAATAATTTCTATTTTTAAAAATTTGCTGAAGTTAGACTTGTAACCTAAGATGTGATCGATTTTGGAGTATGATCCATGGGCTGATGAGAAGAATGTGCATTCAGTTTTTTGGGGATGAAGTTTTCTGTGGATGTCTGTTAAATCCAAATGTTGGATGGTTAAGTTTAAATCTAAAATTTCTTTGCTTAGCTTTTTTTTGGAGGATCTATCCAACTCTGCCTAAGGAGTGTTAAAATCTCCAACTACTATGAAGCTGGAGGAAATCAAGTTGCTCATGTCTATTTGACTTTCTCTTATAAATTGAGGTGCATTCTGTTTGGGTGCATAAATATTAATTATTGAAATCTCGTCATTTTGAGTAGCACCTTTAACAAATATGAAGTGTCCATCCTTATCTTTACTTACTTTGGTTGGTTTAAAGCCTATTGTATCTTCAAATAAGATTGCAACACTTGCTTTTTTCTGCTTTCCATTTGCCTGGAATGTAGATGACCTTCCCTTCACCTTGAGTTTATATTTATCTTTTAAAGTAAGATGAGATTCTTGTATGCAGCAGATATCTGGCCTAAGTTTTTGCATCCAGTCAGCCAACCCATGTCTCTTTAGAGGAGTAGAAGACAATTTAAACCATTCACATTAATTGAGAATAATGATAAGCCTTTTGAAAGTACAGTGGGCATTTTTGATCCTTTTGCCATTGTGGAAGTTGTTATTTGATGGAACCTTTCTGAGGTGGAGGATTATGCTGGTCGTTATGGAGGGTAGGTCTGAGAATATCCTGGAGAGCTGATTTATGGCAAGTTTCTTCAACATGTGGATGTCATTATAGTATTTAATTTCTCCATCATAAATGAAACTCAGTTTAGGTGGATATAGGATCCTGGGTTGAAAGTTATTTTGTTTTAGAAGATTAAAAGTCAATGACCTTAGTCTTCTAGCTTGAAAGGTTTGAGCAGAGAGATCTGCAGTTATTCTAATATTCTTTTTCTTGTAAGTTATGATTTTCTGGTGTCTGGCTGCTTTCAGAATCTTCTCCTTCATATTAACTTTAATGAAGTTAACTATGATGTGCCTGGGAGATGTCTTATTCGGGTTGAGGTGTGCTGGGGTTCTGAAATTGTCTGTTATCTGATTTCCAGAGTCTCTTGGCATGTCTGGAAAGTTCTCTTTCATAATCTCAGGAAGAAGAGACTCTGTGTCTTGTGAAGCCACTTTGTCACTTTCAGGAATCCCTATAAGATGGGTATTGTTTTTCTTCAAGTTATCCCAGAGCTCTCTGAGAGAATGATTCATTTTTGCCTTCCATTTCTCTTTCTCTTTGAACATTTGGTAGTGTTCGAAAACTCTGTCTTCACTGTCAGCAAACCTTTCTTCTGCTTGCTCCATTCTGTTTACTGAGGGATTCTACTGTATGTCTCAGATCTTTGAAGGCTGCAACTTCTTATCTCAATGTGTCAAAATCTTTAGTCATTTTGTCTTTGAATTGGTTGAATTATTGAGACATTTTTGGATTACTGCTTGAAATTCTAGTCCCATCTTTTCCTCCATTCTTTTGATCTTATTTGCTAACCAGATTCTAAATTTGATGTCTGACATATCAGCCATTTGTTTATGCATGGGATCTTGTGCTGTGTCTGCCTTATCGTACCTTGTGGGAGTTGATTTACTCTGATTGACTAAATCAGATTCAGTTGATTCATATTGCTAGACTTTTTCCATTGATTCTACCTCATTATTGTTTTTCACGTTGCCTCTGGCCGTCCTCTGGGTTGAGGAGGTGTCTCTCCAAGATTGGACCCTGGCATGATCATTCTATTGTTGCCAGATATTTATAGAAAGTGACCCTGTGTATCTCCTCTGGGGCTTCCCCAGCCAGGGAGTTCTGGCTGTGGGAGAGGCTCTGGAGTGGAGCATGGCACACATAGATACAGCAGGAAAGCTGAGGAAGGTGCACACAGTGTTGAGAGTGCCTATCACCCAGTGACTTTGGCAAAGAGAGCCCATGGCTCCAGTGGTCTCTGGCTGGGCAGAGGGCTCTGAACAGAGGTAGGGAGGGCACTGGAAGGAGAGTGAGAATTTGCGTGGCTTCCCGAGGCCCTGGCAAGTTGTACGGGGCCTATGTGGAGGCAGGGAGGGCACCGGGGAGAGGACACAGGTTGTGTAGCTCCTGGAGCCACTCTGGCCAGGGAGGACTTGGGTGCACAGGGGGCATGGCCCATGAGGGGGTTGCATGTGTTCCATGGGGTCCCTGGCAGGGGCAGTCTTGCTAGCCCAGGCGGTGCGGTTGGCAGGGTTCCTGGCAGGGCTGCTCCACTTGCTCAGGTATTGCGGCCTGTTGGGGGGTCATGCGCAGTCAGTGGGGTCCCTGGTGGGGGCAGTCCCTCCTGCCCAGGCGGCATGGCCCACTGTGATGTTGTGCATTATCAGTGGCATCCCTGTTGGTTGTGGTCCCCCTTTCCTAGGCAGTGCGGCCCACTGTGGGGGTTGCATGCAGTTGACAGGGTCCCTGGCAGGGGTGGTCCTGCTTGCCAAGGCAGTGTGGCCCACTAGGGAGTTGCGTGTGGCTGTTAGGGCCCCTGCTGCACTGGTGGTTGGGGGAGGATGGGGGTAGCCCCAGGGTCTCTTGTGGCGTGAGGTGCTTGGTCTGGCAGACAAGGGGGTGTGAGGGAGGCGCTGCTCAAGAACCTCCTCTCAAGGTCTCAGCAGGGAATAGACTTTTGGTTTATCAGGTAAGGGGGGAAGGGCATAATGGAAGTTCAGAATGGCGAGGAAAACTTTAGTTCAATTTTTCTGCCTAGCAAGAGAGTGTTCAGAGTCACATCAGGGTCCCTTTGGGTAAACAGTCCCCACTTCCCACAGCACTCTCCTGTAGGGTAAGGCAAGAGGTTGACAGTTTACCACTAGTCTGTAGAAAACCTGCGGGAGCCAACGAGGAGAAAAAAGAGAGGAAACAAAAAAACTAAAAAGATCACAACTCTCTTGGGGACAGACACCTTTCCTTTCAGATGAGTTTTGTACCTGAAGCTTGCTTTCTTTGAATCACAGCTTGTTTCAGCAGAGGTGATCTGCAGTTATCACTTCTCTCTTGGCTAGTCTCTCAGTGTTCCACTTAATCAGGCATTTTCTGGATGTTATCCTTCCCTTTGGCTAGGAACCTGTTTCAGAAGCTGCTTCCAATCGGCCATCTTGCCCCTCCCCCAAAGTCCAGAGTTCTTAGAGACCTTTGCAATGTGCCCGGCATGTGCAGAATAAGTGCATGCAACAAATTTCATGTTCACTTGACACAGGCTACAAACCTGGTTTAGCTTGAGGGCCTGTTTTGAGCACAGATGATAGCATCATTACCCAGAAACTATCTAAATATTCTGGACACTTAGTTCTCGAGTTTGGTATAGGTCATCAATGCAACTATAGAGATAAAAATCGTTGCACTAGTTTTTACTCTTAGGCATGTCCTGTGACTTTCAGAAGTATGCCATTCCCCCACCAGAAATGAGTTAGAATTCAGCATGTGTGAAACATGGCTGGACTCTTCTGTGGCCTGAAAATAATTCTGATCTCAGGTGACTGAATATAGACTTATGATACACACATATTAAATACAATGAAACAAGGAAGGGAAAGATAAATAGTAAATTCACACTTGTTTGCTTGCATTCAGGGGTTTAGTTTAAGGTCTATGGTTTGGTGATATATAAAGAAATATTTGCTTTTATTGCAACCTCTTTTACATAAAAACTTCTGTGTGGCAAAAACTTCTAAATTAACAAACCCAAGTTGAAAAGTATATGGATGTTTGTTTCATTGTGTCTTGTATTTTCATGTGATTGGTGTATTTTCTAACAAGAGGTAGGTAAACAAAAGAGAAACGATGGTAGGTAAACTAAAGAGAGAGAGAGAATGAGCTACAGCCAGGATTGAAGAATTACATACATGAGGAGGAGTTAACTGAAAGTGAAGACAGTTTGAATAAAGGAGATTATGATTTTTTCTTTGAGAAAGAATTATTTGATGGTAGAAATTCAAGTAAATAACTGTATGCATGCAAAATTAAAGGGAGAGTATAGTGTGAAATGTGAATGATTTGCTTGCCAGTGTTTGAAATGTTGCAATTGTGGGTTATGACTATCGAGCCACCATGCATTAGAACAGTGTGTTGCTAATTTGTAATTTCAGGGGAAATAATGGAAAACAAGAATGGAAAAACAAATACCACATATACTCAATACTAATTTGGAACTAGTTGATAAATATTTATGTAAATATAGGGGAGTAAAATTCAGCAGAAATCAAGCAAGAGGAAGTAAAGAAAGGTTTGAGTAATTAAACCTAATGGGTATAACATTCTGGGCGAAGGACACTTTTATAACTTTGACTGAGTGTATTATTGTACAAAACAAAATATGTAACAAGAATGTATACCCTTGTAATATTATAAATTTTTTAAAAAGTTAATTTGAAAGAAAATAAAGGGAAATGATAGTTTATTAAAAAATTCTATTATTTTGTTTTTGAGACAGAGTCTCATTTTGTCACATTTAGTAGAGTGCTATGGTGTTATAGCTCACAGCAATCTGAAACTCTTGGGTTCAAGTGATCTTCTTGCCTAAGCCTTCCTAGTAACTGGACCACAGGCTCCTGCCACAATGCTTGGCTTTTTTTTTTTTTTTTTTTTGAGACAGGGTGTCGCTCTTCTCCAGTTAGCCTTGAACTCCTGAGCTCAGGCAATCCAGCTTCCTCAGCCTCCAAGAGTGATACTCTAGTGTTATTCTTTTGAGTCAACCTATTAGAACTCAAAAGTATTGGCATAAGAGTAGAAAATATAGAGATATTTAAATTGATTCCAAAGTGTAGACTTGAAAGGTATAAAAAAATAAGGAAGTATGAATATTGAGTTTCATTTTTAAATGAAGTATGTGTGGTACAAAATGAGATAGTTATGGTTTCAATAATTAGATAAACTTTGTTTATTTATATGGTACCTGGTAATTTTATATCTACAATTACAAAATGTAAGGGCTTTTTCTAAGAAAAGGTAAAGGTTACGACTATTACTCTCAGCCATGGATAAGAGAACACTAATTTTAAAATGACTTTCATGTTCTCACATCCTAATGTCAGTCATACCAACAGCTCACCATTTTTAAAATCTGCATTTTATAAGCAATATTATAAGAATTAAAGATCCCAACTGTATTTCGACCCATTGAAGCAGGAAAGGCCTTACCTCCTACTCATCCTAACTATCCCCAATCTATGTTGTTCTATGGGAAGTCACAACCTATTTGGCAGGAACTGTGAAAAAACAGGTCTACTCTAAGGTCAAGAGAGTCAACCTGTTTAACTCTCAGGTCAACTGTCCTCACTTTCACCACGACCCAGTGAGAGTGGGGAGAGTTGACCTGAGTGGAAATGGTGGGAAATTGAGAAATACAAAGCCAGAAAAACAGGGAAAGGGTTGCAAATAAAGACAGGACCCAAGAGCTGGACTGGCATCAGAAGGACTGACGCAGCTGATGACTACAGACAGTCCCTGAACAGTGGAAAAAGCTTTATTTATACAGTATCTTAACAAGACACATAAATCTTAACACATGGGGTAGAGAGCTACCATAAAGAGGAAAAATTGTGCTTGCTGATAACAAGGAAAGTATGCATGGGCTATGTGACTTCTGACAGGTGCAAATAATGTTGTTAAGAGAAGTGGTTGGGGGTCACTCCCTGAGCATTGCTCAGTCTTTGGGGGCTCTGCTGGCCACAGTCCACTTCCTACAGTATACATATAATTCATTTAAGTATTCAGGTAACAAATGGGCAGTTATTGAACTTAAATGATGATTGAAAGTGATATAAGCTCTAATTAAGGATTTGTCCTTTAGAAAGCAGAACATAGAACAAGATGTTTCATATAGCAAATACTGAGATGAAAAGGTGATTGGTCATCTAAGCTAAAAAGTTATTGTAAAAAGATAATACATATAAAAAAAACAGTTATAGCTGAAAGAGAAAACTACAGTTTGTGCATTTTGAAAAAAATATATAACATACTAGGACCTGTTGTCTCCATATCTACATAGAAAAGATACAGAACACCATTTCAGATGGAAAAGTTGGTCTGTTAGTGTTATATCCATTTACCAATATTTATGTTATAAATGTTATTTGGGATTTTTCTGGTCTGTTTTTGTTGAAGAGTTTCAGAATTTTCTCTCGGATCTGCTTGGTTTTCACCACATACACAATGGGGTTTATCACCGGAGGAATGAGGAAATGCATGTTGGCTATGGTCACATACACTTGGGAAGGAAGCCTTGGGCCAAAGCGGTGCAGCATCGACAGGCAGATCATGGGTGTGAAGAAGATGATCACAGCGGAGATGTGGGAGATGCAGGTGTTG
>CAUYON010124253.1:0-12230 GCA_963573935.1 Arctocebus calabarensis | reverse complement strand
CTTCACACAGCCCACAACCAAACACTGGCTTGTCTGGCTCGGTGGCTCATTCTGGAGTCCCAGACAAGACTCAAAGACCCCCACACTCTGGCCCCAGTTCTCCCGAGGCAGTTCAACTGAGTGCCAAGTCTAAAAGAAACCTAAACAGGTCACAGGCAAGGCCTTTCCAACCTGCAGTCCCACTGTTGCCCCACCCGTAGCTGCCAACAGTATTAGATCTAATGAACACACGCAACCACTTGCCCAATCTCCACCACTTTTGCCTTCCTCAGGGTGTCCAGTAGTCTCACGTGGTCTCCCTGTGTTCCCAAAGGGAAGTTTTGGGGCAGATCCCGCCTGCCAGAGATACCTGAAGTCCTATCTCGCCAATATTTAACTGAATGAATTTTGTCAACAATTGTATGTTTTAGAAACATGTGGAGTTGGAATTCTTGGTTTGTCATTATTGGTGATGATAGATGTTTCCCATATTTGTTTATCCTACTAAAATACCAGGTAAGCATAATGATTTCTCTTGATAGATACAGATGTACAAAACTTTATACACACAGGTGAGAAAATATGAAAGAAAAGGCCACTATAGGTTCAAGCACCAGATGGATTCTAAAGAAAACCTCAAACCACAACTGATTTATTTTGGAATGATATAATTACCAAAAGTGTAGAGAGTCATTCCAATTTGTTTGCTAGAGCTTCAAATTGTAGAATTTGTTGCAGTCTTTGGTGCACGTGATACCATTATCTGTTAAGTTGATTGAATTGTTAAGACTACTATTTTGTATTCCTACACATTCTGTGTGCAAGTGGAATGACTTTAAATAATGTTATTTAAAGCTATATAATGGCCTATGTTGATGGCATTTATTGTTGACTTATAGAAAAATCTGCACTCTATGTAAAAATCAACCCCTTCTGGCTTGCTAATCTTGCAGAATGAGTTTGTCATACTCACTCAGACCAGGGAGACAAAGTGGAAAACAGACGCAGAAGGATGAACCAGGAACCTAATTTTTAGTTTAAGTTCTGTTACCAGTTATGCCTTGGCAATGTCACCTCATCTCTCTCATCTATATGATGTTTTTCTGGATGATCCCTTAAGTTACCTGAATAACTGGGTTGTAATGGGTAGGGATTTGAGGACTATGCAATCAAGCTGAGTAATGTGCCTGGATGCTGAAATGCTGGTGAAGTCAGACAAAGTCATGGCAGGAGCTACGTCTCATATAACCTACCATTATTATCAGATGTTCTTCTTATCTGTAAAAGCAGGAGAAAAAAAAAAACAACAAAGAAAAGCTTCTATCATTTCAGAAATGTCACATCTATTACCCACAGCAGTACTGCAAAAAGAGAAAAAAAAAATCCCTTCTGGCGATTCTTTGTTAACATGTGGGGCTGCCTTTTTATAGGCAATCCAGTTATTTTTTTCCATATCATATTATAATTACCTCCATGGGTCTATGATGGAACATTATCTGAGTTGGAAGATAGATTAGAAAATTGGTAGAAAAAATATTCACATAGAGGATAAAAACATGGCAGCTAAAGTCTCTGGCAGCTAAACAATTATACCCTTCATGTTGCTAAAGCAGAGCGATCCAATAAAAATAACTTAAGAGCACCTGAAGAAAACAAGTTACTGAAAAGCAACATGGGCTTCTGACAACTGGAGAAATACAGAGGGATGTCAGATGAGGTCTTGGCAGTTTGCTTCTAATTTAAGCCTATTTGTAAGATCCAAAGACATGATCATAGTGCCGTCCTGGGTGAAGTTTTTTTATTTTAGTAGAGATGCACACCATTACTGCCTTCTTTTGAATAAATTGCAGTTTCAAATCTCAGATAATCAGAATAAACATATAGGGAGCATGATCACTCGCCCAGCTGCTAAGCACTCACACCAGTCCTTTGGAAGGAGGCTTTCTTACTATCACCACTTCACAAGTTAGGGCACTGAGATTTAGGCCATAAAATAAACTGCCTAGAGGAACAATTGTAATGAATTGTAAAACCCAGATGTGTTTGCCTTCAGAGCATTAACTCTTTGTTTTTTTTTTTTGAGACAGAGTCTCAGTATGTCACCCTTGGTAGAGCAGTAGAGTGCTGTGGTGTCGCAGCTCACAGCAACTTCCAACTCTTGGGGATAAGCGATTCTCTTGCCTTAGCCTCCCAGTAGTGGGGACTATAGGTGCCTGCCACAATGCCTGGCTATTTTCTTGTTGCAGTTGTCATTGTGTTTAGCTGGCCTGGGCTGGGCTTGAACCTGCCAGCTTCAGTGCATGTGGCTTGTGCCATTAACAACTGTGCTATGAGTGCCAAGTCCAGACCATTAACTCTTAACATGTATAAAATACTGGTTCTACATTTGTCTTCCAGATAACCTGTATCTAAAATGGCACTTCCAGGCTAGGAGCCAGAGCTCATGCTTGTAATCCTAGCACTCTGGGAAGCTTAGGTTGGAGGATCGCTTAAACTCAAGAGTTCACAACCAGCCTGAACAAGAGCAAGAACCCATCACTAGTAAAAATGGAAAAATAAGCTTAGTGTTCTGGGAGGCACCTGTAATTCCAGCTATTTGGGAGACTGAGGCAGGAGGAACACTTGAACCCAGGAGTTTGAAGTTGCTATGAGTTAGGCTGACACCACGGCACTCTAGCCTGGGCAACAGATTGAGATTCTATCTCAAAAAAAGTAAAAAATAAATAGATAAACAAAATGACACTTCCATCATTTTGCATCCCCCTCTCCTTTTTCATTTTTCCTTCATTGTATTTACCATTATTTTATGCTGTAAATTATGATATATACCATATACTTTACATTATTATACGTATTATTATAGTACCAAGTAAGTGTCCTACACTCACTCAATAATGATTTGTTAAAGCCAACGTTGTTGTAGCTCTTTTCTGTCATACTGGGGATTTTTTTCTTTAGCTGTTATTTGCATTAATTTTAGCTACTGCAGTTTTTAAAAAATTATGATCAGTTCTCATGCTGATAGAAGACTAGACGATTGATTCAAAAGTGAGAATAAATGTCAGATAAAGTATGTGAAAAACAGAGGCTGGGAAATTCTGCCCTTAGTGGGAGCTAATAAGCTGACATTAGTTCAAAACATTTCACGGAATGGGTGAGAAACTGTGTAAATGATTGTACTTTGGCCAGGGACACAGAAGGTTACTTTACAGAAAATGCTTTGTTAAAACTTTTATTGAAAACTTTATCATTTTTAAATGTGAAAGGCTGTAACTTAGTGCCGATGTTCCCCTTCCAAAGTAACAATTTTATCTTGCAATTCAGCAAAGATATTTGCTTTAGAGCTTTCGTTTAAGTTGCTTGAATGATTTTTTCTTTTTAAATGGTTTGTTCTGTAGCTTCTGGACTCTTCAAGGTGATGAAACACAAGGTGCCTATTGTGTTTTCAACAATATTGGAATAAGCCTCAAGAAAATTTAATAATTTAATATAAATGCAAGAATAATAACTTTTTTTATTCACTGCTGTCTGCTCTGGCCTTGAACTTTTAAACCAGTCTGACTCATGTACCCCCAAATGCTCTGGGAAATAACAGCAGCTGTGTTTTAGCAGTTGCCCCAGATCCTTCTTTCTGTTCTTGCTCTGACTCCCCAGTACCTCTGCCTACCATCCCAACTGAGTGTCAGTCTCACTAACCTTTTGGCTTGATCAGTTTCTCATTCCAGGCTTCATGTTTGGTTTTAAAGCCTGACTTAAAGGAATTTGGACTTTGGGTGCTCCTTGCAGACTCAGGTCACATTTAATCTCAGGTGCCTCAAGTTTGTTCCCTCTGGCACAATACTTTATCCTGTTTAATTTCAGTTTCCAAGAATCAAACATGCCATTAGCTGCCAACAAGGTCCCACTTGGATCCTCTCAGAGAAGTATTAGGCAACTACTGAGCTGGTAGGTTTATATTTTCCTCCCAGTATAGAAGTATTATCTGTCTGGAAAGGGACAGGGATGGATCTTCTAGATGTGAAAAAAGTCGAAAGCATAAAATGATTGAGCAGCTGTGAGAATGTAAAATCTGTGATAATACAGGGATTTATACAGGTGGAAAACAGTCTTGAAGGTAGAGAACTTGGCTCACCTTAGACCCCTCTGAAGTGCTCAGCAGGTCAGCTGCATGGCACAGCATGAAGACACACTTGCTGAACTAAATTCATCAGAGCAGGTGCCTGATTTTACCGAGACATGGCAGATGTGCTCAGACTGTATTCACATACTTCATCTATGACATGCTCCTTGAGTTTTCAGGCATAAAAATCAGCCAGGCTCATGTTTATTTTACATATGCAATTAAGACTAAGAAGAACCAACATTGATGCCCATTAGGGGCTGTCCCGTGACCATATGGCTTGTAAGATAAGATGGTCTTTTTGAGGTTGCCCCTTGTAAAGCAGCAGGGCTTGAGATGAATTCTATGACATCATACGGTATCTGCGAAGGAAGAGTTTTACAACTTACAGAGCATGGGTCAATGACAACAAGAACATAAGACAGAAAACAAGCCACTTTCACTATCACCTGAGATCCAGGAGCTGTGCTGGACCTGCCCTGAGCCTGTGCTGCAGGGCGGAGATGCTGTCTCTGGTGCTTTGCTCTCCTTAGAGGGCAGTGGAAGAGCAACCTTGCCCGCGTGGGGAACCTGCAGTCCACTTGGGTTCCAGGAAGACATGTTTATGGACACTCCAGGATATCCACCTGCCAGGTGCTGAAAGTACTTAGGGCTTACTGGGAAGTATAGTTCTTCCTGTCTTGTAAAGGAAGCCACCAGTCTCATAGAATGGTGAGTCTGGGTTCATTTCCTACCACTGACAGCTCAAAGTCTCAGTTCATTGCCCAGGGAACCCCAGAGTAGTTCACCATCACTTTTAGACAATGCTAAGTGTTGCATCAGACCACCTGTTTTGAAACATCAGTAATCACACTATTTTAGACAAGGTAAAGAATTGATCAGAAGAATGTTTTGACTTTTAAGAGATTGTACAACAGAGTGGTTTTGTTTTCCTTTGTCTTTAGTTCTGTGCTTTTTATGTTCTGTTTACCATGAGCAGGGCATAGAAATCACTGTTTGAGTTTGTTTTAAGTTATTTTTGGAAATAAAAGTGGATATAGACGGGAAGACACTTACTGGGGTATAAATGTAATATGTTATTATTGCAGGAGTTGGTGGAGCAATCATGTGGGTCACAAATTGCAAGTTACTTAAAAGGTAACTATAGCACATATTTTGGCGTGTATATTTATTTTCTCTGTTCAAGCTGTGGCATGCTCCAAACAATCAATCAATCTTAACACACTAAGAATATTGCTCAGAACTTTTTGATTGCAAGTAACAGCAAAGTAAGTAATATTAGTTTGTCCTCAAAGGGAGAATTTTCTCAAAAAGACAAACAAATAGCATTAAAAGCGGGTTTTCTGGGAACTAGGAGTCCAAGATGGACTATTGTATGGACTATGGTGCTTCTCTACTCTCTGTGGTTTGTAGATATTTCTTCAGCAGCCTTTTCTGTACATGAAATCCTGTCTGACTACAGATTAAGAACTAACATTATTCCAGATTTTCCACTGTGGGATGAGAAAATTGCTTTTCCTCATTCCTAATTTTGATACATCAGGTAAACGTTACAGTTGATCAAGCTAGAGTTTTGTGCCCATGAAGTGAGAAAATGAAGTAGTATGATGATGGAAGCAATCCTGGAAGACTATGTAGTTGCAGAAAGGGGGACGGGGAGGGTAAAATGAGGTGGCTTTTCTCATATATATATATAATATATGTATTTTATTAAGTCATAAACACATAGAGCATGTATACATTAATGCATTTATGGGATACAGTGTGCTGATTTCATGTAGAATTAGGAATGCTCACATCACATTGGTTAATATATATATACCTCATCTCATTTACTTAATTATTGTGTTAAGACATTTATACTCTATGCTAGTGCATCCAACAAGTACCATTGCATCATGCAACATAGGTGTGGTCCCCCCATTCACCCTCCCTTGATCTGATCTCGCCCCTGCCCTCCCATCTCCCCTCTTCCCTTCTTTATCTTGGGTCATAGTAGTGATCTATTCTTCACATGAAAGCGTGAGTGAGTGTAAATTGGTTTCTTAATAGTACTGAGTATATTAGATATTTTTTCTTCCATTCTTGAGATACTTTACTAAGTAGGATATGTTCTAGCTCCATCCACGAAACTACTTCTTGCTTTAAGTTTTATAAAAATAATTGAGGAAGTCAGGATTAAGGTGGGGACATTATTAACCAGATTGTATTGTAGATCATAGTTTTCCCATAAACTTTTCCACTCAGGTGTAAACTATGAACCATTCTCATATACCATATATTATTATACTTATGTATTAATGTAAATGGTTATGATTTAATAAAAAATTAAGGAAAAAAGCAAACAAAACAAAAAGATATACAAGGGCTGTGAACAGTTATACACAAATGACAAAGAAACTGCTTGGAGGCCACCACTCAAGAACAGATGTTACCAGAAGTTAATAGAAGGTCCCTTTCTGGCTGCAATTCTATTACTCTTTCTTTGATAGTCAAACTTTCAAAAATGGTATTTTCTGTCTCTCTCTTTCTTCCCTCTCTTTTTGACCCATAGCATTAGACTGCTTTTGTTCATAGACCATCACTATCTTCTTAAACCCACTGGTTTCCCATTTCTCCATTTCCCACTTACCAAACAGCCTCCCCCTTTCTCTTCTCTTTACACAAGCATGAAGGGCACCAAGATGGATTCTTGGAATTCCAGAATGTAGCATATTTTAGAATCATGTTCAGAAATATTTATGGAAGATGCTCGGTGGCAATTCTTTTTCTGAATTTGTCACAATCAAGGGTATTGTCTCAGGCTTATAGTTCTGAAGCCTGATTTCTTAGCTTGGAGAGAGCAGTTTTCTCCTTAGCACAAAGCTCATGTTTGCTATTTAAACACTTTCTACTATATCAATTAGGAACAGAAATATAGCAGCTAAGGAGATAAGTCACTCAGACTCTGTTATTCTTTAGTTCTTCCTTTTTAAGAATATGAGATTTATTCAGCATTGATTTTAACCAGAATGTTGAACTTTAATCTAAACAGAGAAATATGGTTATCAAGATGATTAGATAACCATGCCCATCAGCCACCTTATTTTATTCTATCCTATTACTTATCCATTTAGAGGGAAAATGAAATATACAATGAGAGTTTGTCTCTGATCTAGGCAAATAAAGAAAAAAAATCACATAAATAATAGTTATACTGAAAACATGTTGCCATTTGATTTAAGAAATAGCATAGAATTTGAGTTGACAACATAGTTTTAAATTCTTCCTGCAATTTTATTAGCTCTGTTACTTTGGCAGTCCTCTTAAATTGTCAGAGTGGCAATGTAATTGTGTGTACAATAATGATAAGAATACCCAGCCTGAATACCTTAAGAGATTATTATGAGCATCAGGTATAACATTATATGGAAAGCCCTGTACAACCTAGAAAATAACATACAATTGTAACACCATTCCCCCCAAAAGTACATAATTAATTTTCTAGGATTTCTATAACAAAGGACATGTAATACAGATTGGTAGCTTACACCACAGACATTATTGTCTCACAGTTTTGAAGGCTAAGAGTCCCAGTCAGGATGATGGCAAGGTCAGTTCCTTTTGAAGACGTTAAGGGATACTCTGGTCCCTGACTGTCCAAGTTTCTGGTGGTTTGCTGGTAATCTGGGGCATTCTTTAGTTAGGCACTTTACTCTCATCTCTGCATTCATGTTCAGAAGGCATTCTGTGCTTGTCTGTAATTTTGCAGCTCAATTTACCCCTTAATAAAGATACCCATCATATTGAATTAGGAGCCTACCCTATTCCAGTAAGACCACCACTGTATGAATTAAATATTCACATTTATGACTCAGTTTCCATACCAAGTAACATTCTAAGGTTTGGAGAATTAGGATTTAGACATATGAATTTTCATGGGGCCACAATCCAGCCCAGAACACTATAAAAAGCAGAACCACCATGTTATAAAAATGGTCTTAGAGTTCGCTTTACAGGCAGTCCACTGGTTACAAATAAGAGAGGTTCTGTAGGTTTGTTCTGAAATTGAATTGAACCAGAATTTCTTCTTCAGTAGGTCTTGGGTCTCAGAGTTTTGAAGAATGAATTCACAGACCACAGATCAACTGTAAGACAGGATTTATTTTACAGAAAAGAATACAGAAAAAAAGCACCAAATAGAAAGTCTTAAGTCAGAAAATCTTTCTGTCTCTGGGTTCTTTGTTTAGAGGGATCTATAGTTGCATGGGTCCTTTGTAGTTACATTTGGCCAGGACTTGGTAACGATTGAATGGACGCAATTCCTTCAGCTGGAGCAAGATGAATAAATGCATTAATGAATGGATACAGTCCATTCATGAAATTGGCCAGGACTAGGACAGTACATGCAGTTGACCAGGCCAAGGAAAAGAGGGATCCCTTGAATGGGGGAACCCTGTGTCACCCTTGGGCCTGTGAAATGCTTACAGGGGTATACTGCAGCCAGAGGAGGGCTTTTTAGGTCCAAGGGTGGTTCTGGAGTTGGCACCCGCAGCTGTGCCGTGGTCTCCCTCAATTTGCTAGGGACCCACAGGCTTCCCCGGCTTCTGGCCCACTCTGCAGCATTTGGTTCACCAGCTCTGCCTCCCTTGCTCCGCTGCACCAACACTGCTGGGGTGAAGACGCAGAAGGCGTGGCAGGTCCTACCGAGTGGCTGGTGCGCCTGCCCCTGTGTGACAATTTGTAAGTTGGAATAGGTGGATTTACATTTTATCTGTAGCAGCCTCCATTCGTTAAGTGCAAGATGTAGGTCAATCAGATGTTTATAACTCAGGGACTTGTGTAATAGCCTTTGTTTATAAGTGCGAGTTGTCTGTAAGTCAGATGTTTGTAACTTGGGGGCTGCCTGTAATCTTTGGGGGCCGAGAGCCACATTGTCGGGCTCTCATTTCCTGGCAATCCCACAGATTTTCTATCCGTACTTCTTAAAACTTTGTTACCTATAGAAAAAAGGGTAAAATAATTCTCTCAAAGGCATGTTAAGCTCATTGTTTATTTAGGTATTATATGTAAACATCTTAAAATATTTTTATTAGGCTCAGCGCCTGTGGCTCAACGGACTAAGGCGCCAGCCACGTACACCTGAGGCTGGCGGGTTCGAATCCAGCCCAGACCTGCCAAACAACAATGACGGCTGCAACCAAAAAATGGCCGGGTGTTGTGGCGGGCGCCTATAGTCCCAGCTATTTGGGAGGCGGAGGCAAAAGACTTGCTTGAGCTCAGGAATTGGAGGTTGCTGTGAGCTGTGATGCCATAGCACTCTATCCAGGGTGACAGTTTGAGGCTCTGTCTCAAAAAATATATATATTTTTTTTTTATTAAAAAATCATTTTAGTTAAAAGATTGTCTCAGAAACTATTCCTGCAATAAATTTCGAGAGCCAGACCAGCTATACAAGATTTCTCTTCATGGCTTCTAAAATAAATTTGAAGATAGTACTACAATTGTAATATATTTAATGCCTAAATTTTAAAGAAATAGGGAATACGTAAGGTATTTTAAAATTTTCCAAGACTTAAGAAAAAATGAGTATTTTTTTTAATTGGTAGTATATATAAATAGATTTTCAACATATCCATTCAACAAAACAATTACTTTGGCTGTATATTTTATTTAATGTTATAAAAGAACAATAATAAATATTGAACCTAAGAAAATTCAACCTAATTTAAACTAGCGTTCAGTCAATATGTTGTGAAACTACTTTTTTTCCCTCTTTCAGACGCATGTGTTAATACATAAGAGATCTTAATATCAAATGGATAATTATTTTTAAATTCATTAAATTCTCCCTATTAGCTATCAAGTTCAATTTAGATTAGGGATCAGAACTTGTGTGCTATTTAAGCCTCCCAGCAGTCTTTGATTATACAACACATGTTCTCATAAAACTTGAGTACATTCTGGTATAAAGGTAGGAACAGAGCAAGTAGGTATTATATAGTGGAGCTCCTCAAGAAAAACAAAGATGTGTAATTTAATTTACAAGGTGACAAATTATCTTATCATGAGTGAGCAGGCAATTTCTTCTCTGAAATAAACCAAGTAGGCCAGGACAGCTTTAACTAGATGAAATCATTATCCTTTTAAAAGACACCAAGGGGTGAGTAAAGTTAATTTTATCTGCTTTAGTGTCTTGGTAGAAAATGGAATAAGAAAATAGTGCTGCCTTAAGGTAATGTTCATATATTTAAATTCTTCAGTAAGAGAATAAAAATAGTATTACTTTAGAAAAAAATAAGTATTCTTAAGTGCACAGACACTCTTGTATTTGTAATGAATTCTATGGGAATAATAGACTATTAAAACAACAAATGTCTTTACTCACTCATCTTTCTACAGAGAAAGTACATTACAATGTTTATTTATACCTCAGATTTTTAACCATTCTTTAAATTATAAAATAAGCTACAGCTTTTATTGTCTTCAGACTGCTGCCTACAGTATCACATGCCAGACATGTTCGAGTCATATTGGGAGCATTTAATTTGTTTGAGTTCATCAGTGTAGGAACAAAG
Organism: Arctocebus calabarensis; assembly: GCA_963573935.1. Classification (NCBI taxonomy): domain Eukaryota; kingdom Metazoa; phylum Chordata; class Mammalia; order Primates; family Lorisidae; genus Arctocebus; species Arctocebus calabarensis. The sequence continues at coordinate 1,574 of CAUYON010124253.1, read as the reverse complement.
CTCTTCCTGATGATGACCTTTTGGGCCTTTCCCAGTATTTTTTTCTTGTGATTTATGCCAAAAACCATGCCTAATTCTAAATAATTACAATAATAGCGAATCATCTCTAGAGTAGTTTGTAGTCTGTATTCTTAGATCTTTAACCTGTTTCACGGATATTAAAATATTTCATTTTATCTTGAGTTTCATGGACTATAAAATACAAGAATCTTCATTTATTTTTATTTTTTTAAATAATAACTGTGTTCATTAGAGCAGTCATGGGGCACAATGTGCTGACTTCATATACAATCTGAAATATTTTCATCGAACTGTTTAACAAAGCCTTCATGACACTTTCTTAATCACTATATGAAGACATTTATATTCTGCATTTAGGAAGTTTCAACTGTACCCTTCTAAGATGCACCATAGGTGTGATCCCACCAATCGCCGTCCCTCCATCCTTTCTCCCCCCTCCCCTGCCCACACTGAGATGGAATCACTTGTCCTTTTGTTGCTAATACATCTGAGTTCTCTATGGATTCTAGTTATTAAACCTTTGTTAGAGGCATTATTTTCTCCCATTGCAAATATTTTTCTCCCATTCTGAGGGCTGTCTTCCTGCTACACTTATTGTGTTCTTAGCAGTGCAGAAGCTTTTTAGTTTGATCAGGTCCCAGTAGTGCATTTTTGATACTGCTTCAATTGCCTGGGGAGTCCTCCTCATAAAAAATTCACCCAGGGCGACTCCTTCAAGAGATTTCCCTGCACTTTCTTCTACTATTTTTATAGTTTCATATCTTAAGTTTAAATCTTTGATCCAATAAGAGTCTATCTTAGTTAATGGTGAAAGATGTGGGTCCAGTTTCAGTCTTCTGCAGGTTGCCAGCCAGTTCACCCAGCACCATTTGTTAAATAGGGAGTCTTTCCCCCACTAAATGTTTTTAATTAGCTTGTTAAAGGTCAAATAGCGGTAAGTAGCTAGGTTCATCTCTTGGTTCTCTATTCTGTTCCATACATCTATCTCTCTGTTTTTGTGCCAGTACCATGCTGTTTTGATCAATATAGATTTATAGTAGAGTCTCAGGTCCGGTAGCGTGATTCCTGCTGCTGTTTTTATTTCTGAGTAATATCTTGGCTATTCGAGGTTTTTCTGATTCCATATAAAATGAAGTATTATTTTTTCAAGGTCTTTAAAATATGACAATGAAGCTTTAATTGGAATTTCATTAAAATTGTATATTGCTTTGGGTAGTATGGACATTTTAACAATGCTGATTCTTCTCAGCCACGAGCATGGCATTTTTTCCATTTGTTGACATGTTCATAGTTCTCTTTATAAAGATCTTTCATGTCCTTTGTTAGATAAACTCCCAAATATTTCATCTTCTTTGGCACTACTGTGAAAAGGAGAGAGTCCTTGACTGTTTTTTTTGCTTGACTATCATTGGTATATATAAAGGCTACAGATTTATGAGTGTTGATTTTGTAGCCTGAGACACTGCTGTATTCCTTGATCACTTCTAAAAGTTTTGTAGTAGAATCCCTGGTGTTTTCCAGATATACAATCATATCATCTGTGAAGAGTGAAA
>CAUYON010124249.1:0-49549 GCA_963573935.1 Arctocebus calabarensis | reverse complement strand
GCCCAGCTGTTGTTGTTCTTGTTGCAATTGTCATTATTTAGCAGGCCCTGGCAGGGTTTGAACCCACCAGCCCCGGTGTATGTGGCTGGCGCCCTAACTACTGAGCTATGGGTGCTACGCCTGGGGAGGAGTGCTTCGATGTAACACCAAAAGCATGATCCATGAAAGAAAGATCAATAAATTGGACTTTATTAAAATAAAACACTTCTTTACAGAGAGCATTATTAAAAGAATAAAAGCCACAGATTGGGAGAGTATATTTGTAAAACATAAATCTGATAAAGGACTTATATACAAAATATATAAATAACTTTTTTACTTGGGAGGTTGGGGCCAGGAGTTCAAAGGTGCAGTGAATTATGATTGTCCACTCCAACTTGAGTGACAAAGCGAGACCCCCATCTCTTAAAAACAAACAAAAACCATGAGAGATACCCCACTTTCCCTAAGAAAGAAAGAAAGAAATGGACAAAAGATTCAGATAGGCATTTCACCAAACAAGGTGTTTAAATGGTATTATACTTAACCATATGAAAATATACTCAACATTATGGTAATACAAATCAAATGATAAGATACCACTACATACCTGTTAGAATGGCCAAAATACAAAAAGCTGACAACACTAATTGCTGGTGAGGTGGAGTAGCAGGTCTTAATCATTGCTGGTGGGTGATACAAAATGGTACAGCTACTTTGGGACACAGTTTAGCATTTTCTTACAAAACTAAACTGTTAGCATGGAATTCCAAAGCCTGGTCACATGTTTCCACCCAATTTCCAAGGTGTTTGGAAATATATACTATATCTGTCCTATGCCAATATCTCTGTGGTGTTTTAGTTGTGAGAAGTCTGTTCTCTGGCAGATTCCTCAGGAAAGCCTCCCTGAGAACCATAATGCCCGTGTTCTTGAATGTTCATAATAGATAGCAGTCATTACGGTTGAATGTCAGTACTGCTAAATATAAAATTTGTGGTTCAGTTTCTTTAAGTTATTTAATTGTACTCTGGCGTAAAATTTTGGCATCAAAAAGTATGGTAGGATTCTATTTTTCTGTTATAAGTTTCTGATTGAAAGCTTAAAGATTTTTTTTTTTTTTTTTAGAATTAGTATCTTGTAACTCCATGGGAAACAAATTTGTCAACTATAATACAGTCTAGATCAGTGGTTGGTAGGTGTTCAGGGAAGATGTAGCAGGACATTTAATAACTAAGGCACAGTTGGGCATGGGGATTAGAATGGTGAAGCTCTGCTGTGTGATACATGGTAGGTACCCAGCACTGTGCATTTATTATTATTTATTATTTAACCCTTAGGAGTCTACAGCACAGAGAGTGAAACTTAATGTGCACAAACTTAAAAATCATTTAGGAATTGAGGTATCCCAGGATAGAACATCATTGACTCTGATAAATGTATGCACCAACATCTTTTGAGGGTGATGTGGAAAACGTGCTGACCTAAGATACTGTGACAGTTCTGTAAGATGAAAGACAAAAGGAACCGCACCAAGGAAGTATTCTAGTTGATAAATTTCTTTCCCACAGGGGTTACCAGTTCTGAAAAAAAATTTTTAAGCATTCAATCAGAAAACTTACAATTAATGGAAAGAAAAACAGATTCCCATACTTTTTGATGCCAGAATTTTATGTAAGAATACAATTAAACAACTTTTTAAGAAAATGTGAGCCACAGATGTTACGTTTGGCTATACTGACATGAAAGTGTAATGACTGCTGTCTGACTACTGTGAATGTTCAAGAACTTGGGCATTGTGGTTCCCAGGGGCACTTCCTAAGGAATCTGCCAGAGAATAGAGAAAACATTGTGGTGACATTAGGATAAGGACAGGTACAGTCTACATTTTCCAATACCCTGGAAGTTGGGTGGAAGCATGTGACTAGGTTCTGGAATTCTACAGAATGAGAGTAGAACTGATGTGCTTGCTTTATTTCCCTATGCTGGCTGGATTGGCAGCACTCTACGAAGCTAAATGATGCAGAAGCACAAAATGCAAGCATTCTGCTGGCATGCATTTGGCTGTGACATGAACAAGAAGTACACTTTTATTGTTTCAAAAATAACAGTGTAATTCATCACTTTAACAGAATAAATGAAAAAATTCATTTCATCTCCATAGATGCAGGAAAAAAGTACTTAATAAAATTCAACACTAATTCATGACTTAAATGCATTTGACACATTAAGAATAAAATGGAACTTCTTTATAAAAAAAACACAACCCTAAAACATTCTTCATAGTTGATAGTGAAATATTGAAAATGTTACTCCTGAGAGATCTAGACACCTGCCATCATGACTATGATTCAGATTATATTAGAAATTCTGGTTCTGGCAATGGTTAAAAAACAAAAGGAAGAGAGGAACCAAGGAACCATAGGACTAAAGAACCAAGGAAAAATAATAAAACTTGGGATGGAATAAATGTCATTGTTTGTAGATAACACGATTGAATATGAGGCCTGATAATTAAGTTCACAAACTTGCCACCATGTACTTATGTTGGCAGCACTGTACAAACAATTTAGTAGGGTTTCTTGACCTTACCGAGGTATATCAGCATTTCACAGCTGTGTTCATTTTGTGGTGGTGTCTGCTGAGTGACATTCATTGTTGTTGCATATTTTTGTGGGCTGTCATGAGAGTGTTGGATCTTGAATTAGAGCAACAAACTAATAGTCATAAACTTCGTTAAACTTGGCAAGACTGGAAGTGAAATCAGAGACATCATTTATGTGGATAACCCCAAGAAGACAATGGCAAAACACAAATGGACTAAATGTTTTTCTGAGGGGACAGAAAGCATCACTGATGAAGAGAGGTCAGACCAACCAGTAAAGAGCAGGACTGATGAAAACATTACAACAATTCATTGAATTGCACATCAAAATCATTGGCTGAGGGTTGGTGCCTGTGGCTTAAAGGAGTAGGGCACTGGCCCCATATGCTGGAGGTGGTGGGTTCAAAAACCTGGTCCTGGCCAAAAATTGTGCAAAAAAAAGAAAATCATTGGCTGACAGAAGCATAGCAGACCATGTAAATGGAAAATCGTAACTGAAAATCTTGGCCAACTCTTGGGTCTTGCATCACAACACTGTACCAGCTCATGCAAACTTATCTGTGATGGAGATTTTAGTCAATAAGCATATAACTGTATTGGGACACCTTCCCTACTCATCTAATCTGGTTCCCAGTGATGTTTTTTTCTTTACCCTGAGATAAAGGAAATATTGAAAGGAGACATTTTGATGATACTTAGGATACATCAAAGGTAATATGGCAGCTTTGATGGCCATTCCATAAAACCAGTTACAAAATTGTTACGAAGGATGGACTAGGTGCTGGCATTGGTGCATGGCTTCCTAAAGGGAGTACTTGATCATGTTGTTAATCAGCAATGAGGATATGTAGTGCTTTTTCTAGATTGAGTTCAGGATCTTAATTTTTAGGCCTCAAACTTGAAAAATACAATGTAATCTATAAGGAAACTATTAGATTTCTTAGTTGAGTTCCTAAGATCACTGAACACAAGGTTGGTATTCCAAGAATTCTATATAATTGCACTATATGAGCCACAAACAAGTATTCAATTAAGAAATATTTATCATAGAACCAAATATATCAACACCTAAGAATAAGTCTAATAAAAGATGTATGCAGACCCTAACAAACATTATGGACAAACATTACTGGAAAAATTAAAGATGACTCAAATATATAGAGTACTACATTATGTTTGTGGATTAGAAACTTAATATTGTAAATCTGTCAATTCTTTTCAAATTGATATATGGACTCAGTGCAATCCTAATAGAAATGCCAGCAGATTATCATGAAAATTGAGATTCTAAAATTTATATGGAAATGAAAATGACCAAGAAAAGCAAAGTCAGTCTTCATGACTAAGATAAAGGAGGACATTTGATTTGTAACAAAGGCAGCTCTGTGAGGTAGTGTGGAATGGATGATCTAATACATTGTGCTAGAGTGATTGAATATCTATATAGAAAATGTATCTTGACCCTAACCTCATATTATTCACAAAATCAAAGACAAGTGGATTGTAGATTTAAATGCAAAAATTAAGAACATTTCTAGAAAGTAATATCTTCATGGCCTTGGGATTGTTGACATTTTGTAAGCAGGACACATAAGGCACTGAATTTAAAGAAAAATAAATAATTTGTACTATAATAAAATAACTTCTCTGGAAAGGGGCAAGATGGCTGACTGGAGGCAGCTTCTGACAAAGGCTCCTGTCCAGAGGGAAGGATAACGTTCAGAAAATGCCCACTTGAACTGAAGACTGGGAGCCCTAGCTGAGAGAGAAGTGATAACTGCAGGTCACCTCTGCTGAGGCAAGCTGCAACTCCAAGAAAGCAAGCTTCAGGTACAAAATTCTTCTGAAAGGAAAAGTGTCCAGCCCCCATCCCCCAAGAAAGCTGGGTTTTTTGTTTCCTTTCTTTTTTCTCTTTGTTTGGAAAACCCACAGGACAGCAGTGAATTGTGGACCTCTTGTCTCACCTCACAGGTGAGATCTGTAGGAAGTGGGGACTACTTCCTCAGAGGGACCCTGCTATGACTCTGAACACTTTCTTGCTAGGCAGAAACATTGAACTAAAGTTTTCCTGGCCATTCTGAACTTCCAGTACACTCTTCCCCCCTTACCTGATGAACCAGAAGCCTAACCCCCGCTGAGACTGTGGGAGGAGATTCTTTAGCAGCACCCCCCACACCGTCTGCCAGACCAAGTACCCTCCCCCCACCCCCGCCCCACCCGGCCAGGGACTCTGGGAACTGTGTGACTCTGCGCCAGGCTCCGCCTGTCCAGCCAAGGACTCTGGGAGCCGCAACTCTATGGACCTCGCAACCCCCCCACCCCCTGTCCTCCACCAGGGACTCCAGGAACTGCATGACCTGTGCCCTCCCTGCCTCCCCACCAGTTCCGCCTATCTGGCCAGGAACTCTGAGAGCCGCGCCACCCGCTTCCTCCCTCCAGAGCCCTCCCTGCCTCTGCGCGGAGCCTTCTGCATGGTCAGAGACTGCTAGAGCTGCAGGCTCTCTTTGCCAAAGTCACCAGGCGCCAGGCACTGCCAGAACAGTGTACAGCATCCTCCGCCCTGCTGCTGGACTCGTGTGTCCCATGCTCCAGAGCTGCTCCCACAGCCAGAACTCCCTGGCTGGGGCAGTTGCAGAGGAGCTACACAGGGTCACTTCCTACAAAGATCCAGCAATAATAGTGTGTTCCCACCAGTGTCTAATCTTGGAAAGACACCTCCTCAACTCTGAGGATGGCCAGAGGAGACCAGAACTCACTGTATAGGATACCAGTGCTGCAGAGCGACAGGGGCAAAGGTGCGGTGGGTGAGGGAGAAAAGCATTCGCTGACTTGTTACCCTCAGGATTAGACTGAGTCCAAGTGGAACACTTGTCAGTGGCTATTGAGTACCCGAGGCAGGCAATGGTGAATCATGAGGCCGAGTCAACAGAAAAATTCTGGCAACATGAATAATCAGAGTAGATCAACTCCCCCAAGGATCAATAAGGCAGACATAGTACAAGATCCTATTCATAAACAAATGGCTGAGATGTCAGAAATCGAGTTGAGAATCTGGATAGCAAATAAGATCAAAAGAATAGAGGAAAAAAATTGAATTAGGATTTCATACAGTAATCCAAAAGATGTCTCAAGAATTCAACGAATTCAAAGACAAAATGGCCAAAGATTTTAACACATTGAGGAAAGAATTTGCAGCCCTCAAAGATCTGAAAAATATAGTAGAATCCCTCAGTATCAGAATAGAGCAGGTAGAAGAAAAGATCTCTGACATCAAAGACAAAGCTTTTGAATGCTCCCAAATGCTCAAAGAGGAAAAAAAAGTGGAAAACAAAAATGGATCATTCTCTCAGAGAGCTCTGGGATAATTCAAAGAAATCTAATATTTGCCTTATAGGAATACCTGAAGGTGATGAAGTTGCGAAGGATACAGATGCTTTACTTCATGAAATAATCAAAGAGAATTTTCCAGACGTGCCAAGAGATCCTGAAATTCAGATAGCAGACAGTTTCAGAACACTGGCATGACTCAACCCAAATAAAAATTCTCATAGACACATTATAATTAACTTCACCAAAGTTAATATAAAGGAGAAAATTCTACAAGCTTCAAGACATAAGAAATCCATAACCTACATAGGGAAGAATGTTAGAATGACTGCAGATCTCTCTGCTGAAACCTTTCAAGCTAGAAGAGGGTGGTCATCGACCTCTAATCTCCTTAAACAAAATAACTTTCAACCTGGGATCCTGTATCCTGTGAAACTGAGTTTCATCTATGATGGAGAAATTAAATACTTCAATGACATGCACATGTTGAAGAAATTTGCCATAACTAAACCAGCTCTCCAGGATATTCTCAGACCTATCATCCATAATGAACAACACAATCCTCCACCATCAAAGTAAACCCACTCAGAAACTTTTGATCAAATTCCAACTTCCATGGTGGTGAAAGGATTAAAAATGCCCACTGGACTTTCAAAAAACTTAATCCCCAGAACTCTATCTGGCTTATCATTCCTCTCAATTAATGTAAATGGCTTAAATTGCCCTCTAAAGAGGCATAGGATGGCTGACTGGATACAAAAACTCAGGGCAGACATCTGCTGAATTCAAGAATCCACTTTACGTTAAAAGATGAACACAGACTTAGGGTGAACGGATGGTCATCTATAATTCAGGCAAATGGAAAGCAGAAAAAAGCAGGAGTTGCAATTTTATTCACAGATATGGAAGGCTTTAAACCAATTAAAGTAAGGAAAGATAATGATGGTCACTTCTTATTTGTCAAGGGCAACACTCAACATGATGAGATTTCAATTATCAATATTTATGCAACCAACCAGAATGTGCTTCAATTTATAAGAGAAACTCTAACAGACATGAGCAACTTGATTTCTTCCAGCACTATAATTGTCGGGGACTTTAACACTCCTTTGGCAGTATTGGATAGATCCTCTAAAAAGAAGCTAAACAAAGAAATTTTAGGTTTAAACTTAACCATTCAACATTTGCATCTAACAGACATCTTCAGAACATTTCAGCCTTAGAAAACTAAATACACATTCTTTTCATCAGCCCACGGATCATCCTCCAAAATTGGTCACATCTTAGGTCACAAATCTAACCTCAGCAAATTTAAAAGAATAGAAATCATTCCTTATATTTTCTCAGACCATCATGGAATAAAAGTTGAACTCAGTAACAATAGGAATCTGCATATGCATACGAAAACATGGAAATTAAATAACCTCATGCTGAATGATAGCTGGGTCATAGATGAGATCAAGAAGGAAATTACCCAATTTTGGGAACAAAATGATAATGAACACATGAACTATCAGAACCTTTGGGATACCGCAAAGGCAGTCCGAAAAGGAAAATTTATAGCTTTGCAAGCCTTCCTTCCTATTAAAAAACAAAGACCATATGCTTCTCAATAGATGCAGAAAAAGCTTTTGACAATATCCAGCATCCTTTCTTGATCAGAATGTTGAAGAAAATAGGTATAGAAGGAACATTTCTTAAACTGATAGAGGCCATCTACAGCAAACCCACAGTGAACATCATTTTGAATGGAGTAAAATTGAAGTCATTTCCACTCAGATCAGGAACCAGACAAGGATGCCCAGTGTCTCCACTGCTTTTTAACATTGTAATGGAAGTCTTAGCCACTGCAATCACACAAGAGAAGGCAATCAAGGTGATCCAAATAGGACTGAAGGAGATCAAACTCTCCCTTTTCATAGATGATATGATTATATATCTGTAAAACCCTAGGGAATCAACTACAAAACTCCTGGAAGTGATCAAGGAATATATCAATATCTCATGATACAAAATTAACATTCATAAATCTGTAGCCTTTATATATACCAACAATAGTCAAGGAGAAAAAGCTATCAAGGACTCTATTCCCTTTACAATAGTGCCAAAGAAGATGAAATATCTGGGAGTGTATCGAACTAAGGATGTGAAAGATCTCTATAAAGAGAACTATGAAACTCTGAGAAAATCAATAGCTGAAGATGTTAACAAATGGAAAAATATACCATGCTCATGGCTGGGGAGAATCAACGTCATTAAAATTTCTATACTATCTAAAGCAATCTACAGATTTAATGTGATCCCTATTAAAGCACCTCTGTCATACTTTAAAGACCTGGAAAAATTAGTACTTCATTTTATATGGAAACAGAGAAAACCTCGAATAGCCAAGACATTACTCAAAAATAAGAACAAATCAGGAGGAATCACACTTCCAGACTTTAGACTATACTATAAACCAATAGTGGTCAAAACAGCATGGTACTGGCACAAAAATAGAGAGGTAGATGTATGGAACAGAATTGAAGACCCAGAGATGAACCTAGACACTTATCATCATTTGATTTTTGATAAGCCTATTAAAAATATAAATTGGGGGAAAGATTCTCTATTCAATAAATGGTGCTGGGTGAACTGGCTGGTGACCTGTAAAGGACTGAAACTAGACCCACACCTTTCTCCTCTAACAAAAATTGACTCTCACTTGTTAAAGGACTTGAACTTAAGACATGAAACTATAAAAATTCTTAGAGTGCAGGGGAAATGCTTGAAAAAATTGACCTGGGAGAATGCTTTATGAGGAGGACACCCCGGGCAATTGAAGCAACATCCAAAATACACTACTGGGATCTGATCAAATTAAAAAGCTTTTGTACTGCCAAGAACACACTAAGTAAAGCAAATAGACAACCCTCAGAAGGGGAGAGGATTTTTGAAAGTTATATTGCCGATAAAGGTCTAATAAACAGAATCCACAGAGAACTCAAACTTATTACTAAGAAAAAAGGAAGTGGTCCCTTTTCATTGTGGGCAAGAGACATGAACAGAAGCTTCATGATTTACAGGTGCATGATTTACAAACACATGAAAAAAATGCTCATCATCTTGAGAGAAATGCAAACCAAAACCACTCTGAGATACCATCTAACTCCAGTAAGAGGAGCCCACATCACAAAATCCCAAAACTACAGATATTGGCGTGGATGTGGAGAAAAGGGAACACTTCCACACTGTTGGTGGGAATGCAAGCTAGTATGTTCCTTTTGGAAGGAAGTTTGGAGAACTCTCAGGGATCTAATAGATCTACCATTTGATCCTACAATTCCTCTTCTAGGTGTATATTCAAAGGACCAAAAATCACTTGACAGTAAAGATCTTTGTAGCAGATTATTCATCACAGCTCAATTAATAATTGCCAAGTCATGGAAGAAGCCTAAGTGCCCATCGACCCATGAATGGATTAATAAATTGTGGTATATGTATACCATGGAATACTATGCAGCATTAAAAAAATGGAGACTTTACCTCTTTTGTGTTTACATGGATGGAGCTGGAAAATATTCTTCTTAGTAAAGTATCTCAGGAATGGAAAAAAAATATCCAGTGTACTCAGTACTACTGTGAAACCAATTGATAATCACTCACACTTGCATATGAAAAATGAAGCACAACTATAGCGTAGGATGAAGGAGGAAAGGGAAGAAACGGGAAGGGAGGGGGGTGGATTAATAGAGGAAGGGTTAGTAGGGGGACCACACCTATGGAGCATATTACAAGTACAAGTTGGATCTGTTAGGTGTAGAACACAAATGTCTTAATGCTGTAATCAGGTAAAAGAGGTAAACACTATGTTGATTAGTAGCATGTAAGCACTCCAGTTTGTACAAATAATTAACACATTGAATCCCATAATGGCGTAAATGTATGTATGATCTATGTACACATGACTTAATGAAAAATACATTAAAAATGGGAAAAAAAAACTTCTCATCAAAACACATTGAGTAATAATACATTTTCCAGAGTGTATGAATAGGTCAGAAACACGTATAACTGACAAAAAAAAAAAAAAAAACTTGAGAATTTATAAGTTATGCTACAAATTATTCAGAAAAAGAAAAATGACCAAGCAGAAAAATAGAAACACACTATTCTATCAACTATGCAGAAAAGGCTTTTGAGAGGATCTAAATGGTTGATGGTCATATGAAAAGCAGCTTAGTGTGTTATTAGTCTTCAGGGAAATGTAGAATTGAACCATGATATATACCACACACCCATTAGCATGGCTAAGACTTACAGTATCAAGTGTTGGTGAAGGTGTGAAACAACTGCTTTTTATCACATACTGCTGTGGGGACAGTTGATAGAATTAATTTGTGCTACTGGTGGTATGGACTAGAGCTGAACACACATGGATCTCAAGATGCAAAAACACTACTCTGGGCTGTATACTCATTTAATTGAATTGACCAATGGAAAATGAAAACAACAAAAAAGTAACTACTGCTACATGGAACCTCATGGTAGTTCTCAGAAACATGAGTGACAAAAGCCAGACATAGAATATATATCAGGCCAGGCACAGTGGCTCATTCCTAACACTGTAATCCTAGCACTCTGGGAGACCAAGGTGAGTGCATTGCCTGAACTCAGGAAGTGGAGATCAGCCTGAGCAAAAGTAAGATTCCATCTCTGGAAAATAGAAAAAACTAGCAGGGTGTTATAGCAGAAGCCTGTAGTCCTGACTACTGGGGGGAGGCTGAGGCAAAGGGAGCACTTAAGCCCAAGAGTTTGAGGTTCCTGTGGGCTGTGATGCCACAGCATTCTGCCAGAGGCAACAGAATGAGACTCTGTCTCAAAAAGAAAAAAAGAAAAAAATATATATATATATGCACGCACACACACACACACACACACACACACACACACACACACACACACATATATATATAGTCACCGGATTCCATTTATATAAACTTCAAAAAACAGGCAGTAGAACCAATCTGTGGCATTAAAGTCAGGGTAGTGATTAGCAATGCAGAACTGCAAATGGAAGGGGGGCATTATGGGATTTCCAGGGTGTTCATCAACTGTTCCGGTCCTTGATTTGGGTAGAGGTTTCATGAATTCGTTCACTGGGTGAAAATGCTCCTAGCCATGCAATTTTGATTTGTATATTTTTCTGTAGATGTGTTTTACTTCAAAAAATAATTTATTATAAAGATACTTAAGAGACAGAACAACAAACTTCAATGCATGGCTCTTAACTGAAGCCTGCTTTGAGGGAAGTACTGTATAAAATTTGGACAAATGGAGAAGTGCCAATGTAAACTAGATATCAAATGATGTTAGGAAATTATAGTTAATCTTACATTGATAACTTATTCTTTAGTTATATGTAGAAGGACATATTTTTTGAGATGCATGTTGTAGTATTTTGGGATTAAGTGTCCTGATGTCTGTAATTTATGGTAAGTTTCCCCTTAAAATTGTGGATAGGTTCTTGGAAACCACAACTTTAAGTGAAATGACCTATAATGAAACCAATTTTAACCATAGGTTAATTGATATAAATACAATTTAAGTTCCTAATAACATATTTTTGATCACATTTCTGATCATAAAAAATCACCAAATTAATAAGCAAAGACCAAAATACTTCTAATAAACTTAAACTTAAAATTAATGTGAGCTGTGCATGCAGTTAAGAAAGGTTAATAAAACAAGGCAATTATTTGCCCAGTTATTCCAGTTCAAGATCTTGGGTAGTGGGGACCTATTCAGGAAATTCAAGGCAAGAGGCAGGAACCAACACTGGCCAGGACACCAGCCCATGGTCAGAGGCACTCACACCCACACTGGAGCTGTGTAGACATGCCAGTTTATGTCACGTCCACATCTTGATGTGGGAGGAAACTGGAGTACCCAGAGAAAACCCACACAGACATGGAGGGAATGGGCAAACTCCACACACACAGTGGCCATGCTAAGAAGCAATTTTTTTTCTCATCAATGTTGTTTCATCAACGAAATGACATTAAATGAAACAACATTGCTGAGGACCTTCTGGACTTTAAAATGGTTCAGTAAGAAAAGAAATACAGCAATAGTTAGTTAGCCCAGGGTTACAAGGTGGCTCAATATATGTAAAACTATAAATATAATAAACCACATAAAGAAAAAACATACTATTCTATCAACTATGCAGAAAAGGCTTTTGATAATATCCAGCATCCCTTCATGATCTGAACACTTAAGAAAATAGGCTTAGATAGGACATTTCTTAAACTGATAGAAGCCAGTGTCACATTGAATGGAGTAAAATTGAAAACATTTCCGCTCAGATCTGGAACTACACAAGGATGCCCATTGTCACCACTGCTATTCAACATAGTAGTGGAAGACCTAGCCACCATAATCAGGTAAGAGATGGGGATCAAGGGTATTCAAATTGGGTCAGAGGAGATTGAACTCTCACTCTTCGTGGATGACATGATCTTGTACGTGAAAAATCCTGGGGACTCAACTACAAAGCTCTTAGATGTGATCAAGGAATATAGCAGTGTCTTGGGATACAAAATCAATACCTGCAAATCAGTAGCTTTCATATATACCAATGATAGTCAAGCTGACAATATAGTCAAGGACTCTATTCCTTTTACAGTAGTGCCAAGGAAGATGAAATACCTGAAAATTTCTCTAAAAAAGGATGTGAAAGATCTCTATAACAAGAATTATGAAACTCTGAGGAAAGAAACAGCTGAAGATGTTAACAGATGGAGAAACATACCATGTTCATGTCTGGGAAGAATCGACATTGTTAAAATGTCCATACTTCCTAAAGCAATCTACAGATTTAGTGCAATCAAAGCACCAATGTCATACTTTAAAGAAGTTGAAAAAATAGTACTTCTATATGGAATCAGAAAGAAACACTGAATAATCAATACATTACTTAGAAATAAAATCAAATCTGGGGCGGTGCCTGTTGCTCAGTGGGTAGGGTGCTGGTGCCACATACCAAGGGTGGTGGTTTCAAACCAGGCCCCAGCTAAAACTGCAAAACAAAAAAATAGCCAGGCATTGTGGCAGGCGCCTATAGTCCCAGCTACTCAGGAGGTTGAGGTGAGAGAATTGCCTAAGCCAAGGAGTTGGAGGTTGCTGTGAGCTGTGACACCACAGCACTCTACTGAGGGTGATAAAGTGAGACTCTGTCTCAAAAAAAAAAAAAACAAAAACCCAAAAAACAAATCTGGAGGCCTCATATTACCAGACTTAGGTTATACTACAAATCTGTAGTGATCAAAATAGCATGGTACTGGCACAAAAATAGAGGTATATGGAACAGAATAGAGAATCTGGAGATGAACCCAGTCACATATCATCATTTGATCTTTGATAAGCCTAACAAAAACATACATTGGGGGAAAAAAATCCCCATTTAACAAATGGTGCTGGGAGACCTGGCTAATGACCTATAGAAGACTGAAACTGGACCCACACCTTTTACCACTAACGAAAATTGACTCTCATTGGATAAAAGATTTAAATTTAAGACACAAAACTATAAAAATAATAGAAGAGTGTGCAGGGAAAATGCTTGAAGATATTCACCTGGAAAAATATTTTATGAGGAAGACTCCCCTGGCAGTTGAAGCAATACCAAAAATATATTACTGAGATTTGATCAAAAAACCTTCTGCGCAGCTAAGGACACTATAAGTAAAGCAAACAGACAGGCTTCAGAATGGGAGAAGATTTTTGCAGGTTATAGTTCTGACAAAGGTCTGATAATTAGAATCTACAGAGAACTCTAATCAGTAAGAAGAAAACTTGAACAGAAACTTATCTGAAGATGGCAGGTGCATGGCCATCTTTAATCATCAGAGAAATGCAAATCAAAACCGCTTCGAGGGAGGCACCTGTGGCTCCAAGGAGTAGGTTACGGGGCCCAGATGCCAGAGATGGCGGGTTCAAACCCAGCTCTGGCCAAAAAAAAAAAAAAAAAAAAAAAAAAGCTTTGAGATATCATCTAACTCCAGTAAGATTAGCCCACATCACAAAATCCCCAAACTGCAGATGTTGGCATGGATGTGACGAGAAGGGAACACTTCTACACTGCTGGTGAAATTGCAAACTAATACAACCCCTTTGGAAAGAAGTATGGAGAATTCTCAAGGAACTAAAAGTTGATCTACCATTTGATCCTGCAATTCCATAACTAGGTGTCTGCCCAGGTGAACAAAAATCATTTTACAAAAGAGACATTTGCACCAGAATGTTTATTGCAGTCCATTTTGTAATTGCCAAGTCGTGGAAGCAGCCCAATGCCCTTGAACCCATGAATGGATTAACAAATCATGGTATATGTGTACTATGGAATACTATGCAGCCATAAAAGCATGGAGACTTTACATATAAAAAATGGAGGAGTTGGAACATATGCTTCTTAGTAAAGTATCTTAAGAATGGGAAAAAATGTATCCAAGAACCAATATATAATCACTGCATATCACTCATCAGGTGATAAAACACAAATCTAGTCCAGCAGGAAGGAGGATAGGGGAGGGGGCAGAGAGAGTTGAGGGAGGAGGGAGGGCATCGGCCAATGTGCACAATACAAGGGTTCAAAACAGCTAAGAGTAAATTATAAAGGCTTACCACAAAATATAGGTGATGGTTATATTAATCAGTTTGATTTCAGCATTCCACATTGTTTATCAAATCATCATATTGTACCCCATAAATGTATACAATTATGATTTAATAAAGAATTAAAAAATACAGCAAAATGAAAATTTTGAATCTAAGTGGTAATGATAGAGATCCTCAAGATATTTGGTTTTTTTTCTGTATCAACATTTTTATGATAATTTTTTTGAAGATTTTTTTTTAAAATTACATCCTTTCCACAGAAGAAAAAAATCTGAAGCTCAGAACGTTAAAGTAATTTTGAAAAGAATTGTTAGATCTAAGTAGTGAGTATAGGGGTACTGGAAATAATTTGGGCTTTTTTGTATATGTTTAAATATTTTTGTGATAATTTTTTTTAAAAGATGTATTTTGAAAACTTAGGTTGTTTTCACAGAAGAATAAAAAATCTGAAGCTCAGCAAGTTACAGTAACTTGCCATGGTAAGTTTTGAATCCAGGACTATTCTGAATGCAGGTGCCAGGAAAAGAAAACATAAACTTTCAGGAACTGGAAAGAAATTGAGTTACTATATTATGTGATGTGCTCATTTTATAGAAAAGAAAATAAGCTAGAAGTCAGACTTCTTGAAATTTTAATGCAGCGGACAAATATTTGAAAGCCTGAATTGCCTTTGTGTTAGCTCTGTTCTACCAAAGAACAGAGAAACTCTGGTGTCTTTAGCTATGAGAATTCACATTTACTCATTAATTATATGTGAAAGAAATAATAGGATTACATACTTAACAGCATTTGTGTAGCAAATATATCCCCTTAAGTTGCTGCAAGAGTTGTTTTGTTCCCAGGGTATATTACTCTGCTTGTCCCGCCAGCACTAATGTGTGTTATGTTCCTTAAACTGATCATTCAGAGGCCAGACACCCAAACAGCCCATGAATGTGGGTTTTTCTTCATTCAGCCCCATTCGTATCAACATCAAAGCCTGACCATTGTTATTAACTCAGAATTATGGACAGGCTTTTCTTTGTGAAATGTATCGCCTGCGGTGTCTACTACACTTAAATTACTCTAAGCCCATGAACACCCCAGTTTCTGTGTGGGTGTAAGCTTCCAGCACCAGAAACACTACTGTTGACATATGATATTTTATTGGCTTATTTTATTTTTCCCTCTTTTTTTTTTTCGTAAATAGTAACTTATATCTTGGCATAATCTCCTTTGGTCTCTTAAGAATTGCAAGTCAGAATGAAGGGAAGCCATAAAACTGAGAAATATTAGGGGAAGCATCAAAGCTGGAGTCATTCGAGGCTGTCAGAAGGCCCCGGCAGGGTGGTGGGCCTCCAGCCTTGGGCCAACCCTGCTGGGTTTTCTCCACACTCTTTCTTTCCTGGATGCATTGACAAGACTGAGGCAGATGTGGAGGAAATTGTTGGAAAATTTTAGCCTAAAACCTTCAAAGTGTCATCTAAGAGCTGTTTCTCTTCAGAACAGAACTTGGGAAACAGGCTTAGTGGTGACAAGAATTTAAGCTGATGAGCAGGGAGGAAATTCAGATAAGAGCATGGGCTCAAGAGTCCTGGCCCACACCGACCAGCTGTTTGACCTTAGGAAAACGAATGAACCTCTCTGATCCTCTGTTGCCTCATCTATGAAACATATGTACTGCATAGCATCGTTCGGGGACCTAGATAGCCTACGTACAAAGGTCTCAGGATGGTTCTTTGCCTACTTGCCCTGGCGATGGAGGCCCTTTGCTGCCTATGGTGAGTGTACCTTGCTCTGTGAGCCTGTATCTTGCTCTTACTCAGTAGACCTACCTTTCTCTTCCTTAATAAACTTTGCTCCATGCTTTTTAAAAAAAAAATTAGGATGGTGTCTGGCCCATAGTAAATGGTCCTAAGCATTTGACTGTAGTCCCTCAAGTATTCTTGCAAAATCTCTGAGACAGCCACTTTCAAACTTTTCCCCACCAATTTCTTCTCCCATCCCCCTCCTCAGCAGGTCACCTACCTTCAGAGAGGGGTTGTGGGAATTTTGTTTGTTCTGTGTATTGAACAGTTTTATTTCATTTCATTTATCGAGTACCTGCTGTTTGCTGAGCATTATGTTAGTACTAGCATTTTTTAGAGGAATGCGTGGACCCCTTGCCCTCAGGTGCTTAGGGTCTGCTAGGAAGGCTGGCATGCAAGCACACACCTTGTAACTTGGCAGATACTAAACTCTTGAGAGCCCAGAGGAAGTGATCACCTCTCCCTGTGAGATCCAGGAAGGCTTCAGCAAGGAGGCATTACTCGAACTGGATCTTCAAGATCAAACAGGAGTTCATACCATAACTTCGAGTTTGGTAAAAAATCCTGAATTGGGGGTTGTTCAGGATAGTAGGCAGCACTATCAGGGATGCTTTCTTGAAGTTTTTACAGGTCCTTACATCTGCTAATTTAGAGTGAGTGGTGAGCACTAGCCTAACTATTTAGAGATAAGAGCATGAACTTCAGAGTTAATATAGACCTGAGTTTGAACCTGGATAGATCTTCCCAGATCATTTACCAACTATGAGACCTTAGGGAAGTTTCTTAATAGCTCTGAGTACCATCTGTTAAATGGAGTTAATCATTGTTGAGTGGAGTGCCTCTTGAGAATCTTGTTTTTTGAAGTCAGCATGGAAGATAAAAACGGGAAATATTCAAAATGATTGGCAAGTGTACCTCCCATAAATAAGATGTATGGGGCCATTTCATGCTGAATGGTACCCGTGAACCCTGGAATCACAACATGAGGACTGAGATACGGGAGGAAGAGCAGATTTACCTTCCTCATCTCAGGGTCATGGTGGCCACAGGTTCATTGAAAAGAAGTGGCTGTCGGATCTTTGACAGCTGGAATTTTTCACTTTTTTTTACTCTTTTAATTTTCACTGAGTGCCTATACTCAGGTTCACTTACGGGTTAAATTCACATAGGTTGTGACTCCATTAACCCACTTCATGAGGCTCTTAGGAGATTACCCATATGAAGTGCTTCACGCAGTGATGGGCAGTCATCACACCATGAATTTAGCCTCCTCCTCTTCCCCCTCATCATCCTCACAGGCTAAGATGATGAATAGAGAGAGAGGAATTTATTTGACTAAGTGGACCAAATGACTACATTTTCATTCATTGGCTTTACTCCATCTCGTAGGCCAAACATCCCATGCCAAATACATACCAAATTGGCATTCTTTCCTAGTTCTTCCTTCAAAAGTTGGGAGCTGACGCATGCCTTTTCTCATCTGCAAATAGAGCTTAATGGCATTTTCTGTCTGATAGGAGCGAGGGTGTTGTCAGAAAGTATGTATCTGTTAAAGTACTCTAAAAAAGCACACTGGCAAAATAATGCTAATTGTCATTATCATTTCTGTATTACTGTCCTTGGTGGGTGAGGGTGCACGACTTGTGGAAGTTGGACCCAGCCTTTTCCCCTCAATGCCTTGAAAATCAAAAGAAACAATTTTTGTAGTCTTGTTTTTTTCTTTTTTTAATATCCTATTTTTTTTGCTAGAATTTGAAAAAATGGCTGAAGGATCAATCTTTGTATTTCAAAGAGTAACAGGAAGAATTGCTTTAAGCCTGGTGTATGTCAGCTGAGTTTGAATCTCAAAATACTTCTCTGTGTGTGTGTGGCTTCTCAAAGATGTGGAGATGTGGAATAAAAATGGTAATTGGCCTTTAACGAGAGAGCTGAGAGAACTGTTTCTGTATATTATATGTCTGTGAACTGGATTTTAAATGTTTGATTAAGTTATTAGAGTGTTTTGCTTTGGCATAATGTACTATAAATTCACGATTGCTGGCCAAAACAGTTAGTCAGTGGAGAAGAATAAATTGTTTTGAGAGGTGCTTTGAATCCAGGATTTTATTCTCTTGGAAAGACAGGGCTTTAAATAAATCACATAATACAAATGAGAATTTCCATAATTAAGGTTCTAACTAGGAAGATCCCTAGGAGCTTTTGGTGAGGGAAATGAATAAAGACATTCCAGGCTATGCCTTAATTTGCTTTTCATATTTTTTAAAATTTATGTTTTGAATGTTCTACTTTGTTTTTAGGGGCCCAGAGACCAAACAGCTCAGCACAAGCCCATGTGAAGTGTACAGTATTAAACACTTTGCCTCTGAGAGGCAAGCGCTGGAAGGAGGCTGTTATGTTAAACAAATGAATTCAAATGAGTCTGGGGTGGCTCTTCTTTTGCAGTATTTCCAAGCCTTAGAGGCCCCTGAAAATGGCACCTGTGCCACTACCCAGAGATTCTCTCGTAGTGGTCCTCATGCCATGTCACCCAGTAATTTCATTCCCTTGTGTTTTTCAGTATGCCCTTGTTCTTCTGTGACTTTAGGAAATATGTCTTAGATGGAAACTCTCTTCACTTGTGGCCTCATCCTTTCTCCCTAAGATTCTTCTAGAAGTTTCCTCTCCCCAGCACTTCTAGGCTCTTCTCCCAGGAATTCCTATAAATAAAGTGCAATCCAATTTATGTGGTTAGTTCTTGTACTGCTGTATGTATTTGACGTGCATGCACACTAGAGAACGTTATACTGTGCAGAGTACAAATGTGCCATTTATAATTGATTAAGTGGGGGCAGTTGTGGTGATTTCTAGAAAAAGCATACCATCAAGTCCTCCACTAGAAACTTGCGCACTTACTTAGGGGTGTTTCTATGAGATCAAATAAGATAAAGTTTGGACAGCAGCTCTTTGTAAAGTGTGCTACCCACCAGTACTGCTAAAATGCTAATTTTTGTTAGAGATCAGCTTGGTGATTTAGGAGCACAGGCTGCGACCTCAGGTTACCTCTGTTTGAATCTCAGCTCTTCCACTGGCCAGCGGTGCAGACATAAGCAAGTGCTTTAGTCACCTCATCTGCAAAAGGCTAGGGGTGGGGGGAAGTATTATCTACCCCAGAGTTATTGAGAGGATTGAGGTAATGCATATAAAGCGTCTAGCAAAATGCCTGGCACAAAGTAAGTACCTATAATATGCATTCGCTATTAATTACATCACCACCCTGATTATCAGAGTTAAGCGACATAATTTAGTAAAAATCTCTTCCTAGAATACAAACAGGTGTAAATTTGAGGATGAACTGTTCAGCTTTTCCCTAACTCATGGATGCTCAAATATGTGCATCTCATTCCCATACGTGCCAGTGCCTTCCAAGGATAGCCACCCCAGACCTTTGAGTACAGCAGCACTCCTGCCTTCCACTTAGCCATGACCTTGCAGACCTGTTGCTGCCTGAGACCCACCCTTTCCATGCTATTCCCCCTGTTCCTGCAGGGCAAGGGCTTTAGTGACAGTACTGAAGGAGGCAGAGCTGAGGGGCATAGGGAGTTCAGATAAAGTCACTGACAGTCCAGCCTTAGCACATGTCTCATGGTACCCACTTGGCTCAGAATGTTAAAATACCCTCCTCTGAACCCCGTATCATATGCTGTCCCAGAGACTCTAGGCCAGGATTTTAGCAAGGATTGAAGGTTGAGTCTTATTGGACACCCACTGTTATCACCGCTATACAAAGTGAGCAAAGGGAGTGGGGATAGCGTGCAGAGCAGTGTCTTTGGTTTGGGGCTGAGCCTCATCCTTGGAATGAACAAACAACATGAACCTTGATGAAATGCCTCCTCCGTGTTACACACTGTGGTTGGTGCTTTGAGTCTACTCTCTGCTTTCATTCTCTTGAGGGATCCTGCAAGGTGGGGATTATTGTCAGCATTTTACAAATGAGAAAATAGAATTTTCTCAGGAAAGGTACATAACTTGTTTTCAGTCCTACAGAAAAAAGGCTGACATCTGAGACCAAAGTATAGGAGCCTTTTATGTGTTCTGGGTCTCCAGGGACTCTGGTTTTGTGAGTGAACTGAATGGGAGGGGCGGTGGTGGTGGTTCTAAGGCCACTTTCTGTTCTGTCCCTAAAGTGGGGAAAGGTCACGGGAAGAAAAGGGCTGAGGATACACCACTTAGCCTCCCAAAGGTACCCCTAATGGTAGGCCCTGGCCACAGAGGCCCAGCTGTTAGGCTTTGCTCTTATCCTCCACCAGCCTCCTGGAGCTCTGGTTTATCCAGCCGGGTATCTCTGGAGCTCCCACTGTCCATTGGGTGACTTGCAGGTCTGAGGGCTAGCAGAGACTGGGACGTGTGGAGCTTCAGAAATGGGGGCTACCCTCTACTAGAGCCTCCTTCCCCACTACTGCTGACTTCATCCTGCTCTCTTGCTCAAAGGACCGCAGACCTGTTGGCTTCTACCTGGCCCTACAGATAGCGTGCCTCAAGCTAGAGCAGCCAAAGCAAGGCTCCCGAACAGTCACAGTGCTTAAAATCCTTCCTCGGCTTCCCCGGCCCCTAAAACCAAGCTCAATTCCTTGCTTTGGCGCACAGGCTGCACCCTCTCTTCCCCCTCTACTGAGGAATCTCCCTCCACGCCTCCCCCCAGTGGCCGGCGTTCATCCTTCAACTCTCAGAAGGATCACTTCCTCAGGGAGGCCATCCCAGCCCTCAGGCTTGGGCAATAGTGCACTTAGCCATGAAGTCAACGAAACGCCACTCCGAAGTTCCCTTTCCTATGGAACTGTGGCCCTTTGCTCGTCTCAGTCTGTGTTCATGCCTTCATGAGTGATGCTGGGTTCTCAGTTGTCCCCCTCTTTGACTATGAGACCCCGGGCAGCGTTCCTGGCCAGATGTGCCCTTACTAATATTTGTGGTGTGAGTGAGCAGAGTCCTGCTTTGGGAGATCCCAGTTAGAACACAGAGAGGGACGGCCGGACCTGAGTGCCCCGTGTCACCCCACACCACTGTCCTGGCATCTCCCCTTGCACAGGCTTGGCTAGCTTGTTCTTCAGCCAGCTCCCTTTCCACCCACCCCCGAGGGCAATGGTAAGAACCTCCTGAGTAGTAACTGTGAGGCAACAGTTCTCTCTCGCTGAGGAATCCATTTGTGAAACCTCTTTTACAACTGCCTTGACCTCTCCCAGGCTGTGATGTAAGACTTGCCACCTAGCAGGTACTCTGAGAA
Source organism: Arctocebus calabarensis (assembly GCA_963573935.1). Taxonomy (NCBI): domain Eukaryota; kingdom Metazoa; phylum Chordata; class Mammalia; order Primates; family Lorisidae; genus Arctocebus; species Arctocebus calabarensis. The sequence continues at coordinate 27,938 of CAUYON010124249.1, read as the reverse complement.
CATTTGCTGAATGCCCAGCAACATACTACTTTGAACATCCTTATTAGTAGCAATTTTTTTTTAACTGAGGTATAACTTTAAGTGTTTATTACTTTCAAAGTATACGTTTAATTTAAAAAATAGGTAAGCCATTGAGTGAGGTGGAGTAAATATAGTATGTTGGTAAGCCAGGCAATGCATGACAATTTTGTAGATACCATCTCATTGCTATAGTGATATCCCATTATGTGCTTGGTGTACATACATTTCCTTGTTTATTCCTGGAGTACATATTATCATCCCACTTTACCAGGAAGGAAAGTGAGGTTCAGTGAGGCTAACTAAGACCAAAGTCTCCTTGCTATGAGACGTGCAGTCAAGATTTGCAAGCATCTGTCTTTCAAGGGTAACAATCTTGCCATTTCCTAATCCTGTGTTTCTTCTTAAAGATGTAAGCAGTGAAAACCAGGTGCGATTACAGTGCCAAGAGCCTGCTTGTTCTGTGTACCTTGTAAACAAGTTCCGGGGCCAGAACCAAAGGTGAAGGACCCATTTCTCAGCCCTGCTCATTCTCTGCAGCCTCCTCCTTCCCTCCATGATATTCCTGCAGATGGTCCGGAAGACAGACTCACAGGCACTTCTACAGAAACAGATCTCTGAGTCAGCCCTTGGAAGAAAAGCAATCTCTTTGCTGGTTTTGTTTTTCTTGGTTGATTTATTTGACAAGGACCCATTTTATACATCATTTTTGGAATTTTAAAATCTTTTTTATCTGCAAAGGTTTCTCTTTAAAAGCATAAGCAGAAATAAAAGAAAGATTACATATGTGACTTCCAATATGATGCTTTCTAAACCCCGAGCTCTGCCTTTGCACTTAATTTTCCTACCCTGAGATTACACAGGTTGCAGAATAGGGGACTGAAAAGAGCTAAATCCTATCAGGTAAGAGTCCTGATTTGCACTAATCCCTAACTACATGTCTCTATCACTTTTGTTTGACTTGGCAAGACACCTACGCTGCTAAACCCGTAGAGGAAGAGCACATGAATTATTCAGTCTCTAACGGGTTCTTTGGTAAGATTAGGTGTTAGAACCAGCCAAACAACAGAAGGAAAGGTTCCCTGCTCCTGCTAGCTGCAGGCTGCATCTTCAATTACTGTGCTCTTTTTTACCTGGAGGTCGAAGAAACACTGTCCAAAACTTTCTGCAATATTCTAGGCTGTAGTTCCTGGGGTCTCAGCTTTGGCAACAAGTCACTTGCAGAGACATTTCTCATCCCAGCACATGGCACATCAGATGCAATCAAAACAAGCACCAAGCTTCTCTGGGAACTCATTCTGGTTTAACATGTGTTTCAGCTGTGGGAAAAGCACAGGGTGGGGCGGGGGGGAATCCAAGCTGAATTTACAGTTGCCTTTAATAACCCATGCAGCTAAATTTATTAGGTCACAATGCCCCTTTGAACTGTGGCATGGAATTTTCCATGTAGAGTCTAGTTTCTCTGGTGAGAAGCAGACCTTCCTGGTTTTGTTCGTCCCCTTGTGTGAACTTCTGTGCCTCGGCTGTTTGGGGCAAGAACCAGCTTTGATCAAGGGTGGGCTGGAGAGATTTCCCCATGGTTCTTGGCCCTTCTATATGGATGACAGTGGCCAGTGCTAGTCCACGCACGTGTTGGCCACGCTTGCACCAGCTTTGCGTGAAAGGTCTGGATCCTGAGCTCCTCCTCCTAAGGACGCTTGAAGCAAAAATTCTGCATCATTTTTTGCAAGCTCTGTTCCTCCCCCTGTGCCTTCTTATTTTGCTAAGAATAAGCTACAGTATAACTTTGGCAATTTCCTTAAACTGTTCTACTTGAACCAAAAAAGTTCAGGGCTGAGATGTTTATTCAGTCGCTTCTAAGCTCTCAAGGCCTAGAAATCAGAGAAATAATTTGCTTAGATCTTGGAGTATCTTTTTCTTCCATCACAATCCCGACAAGTGATTCTTACCTGTAATCGGCACCCGAGATCAAATCAATGATTGCCAAATTGGTATTGAACATTTACTGTGTGCAAAATTCCTTGCTGGTAATGGTGGGGAAATAAAAAGACACAATGGAGTGTATTGACTTCTGAGTGATTATTTTTCTTCCAAGTGCTTTGAGGGGTGGCAGGCATAATATTTTCATGGATTTTTTTTTTTTGGTGGTAATGTGTGTTAGATAAATAGCTCTTCAAATATATGATCTTAGGTATATTTTTGCTTAGGGGTAAGGGTATAGCGGACATTTAAGTAAAAATCAAGAAGACAGGTTAATTTACAGAAGTGTACTAAATAATAACATAGATGATACCTAGGTAGTAAGTGAATGATTAAAAATCTCAAATGCCTCCACCCTAGGAGCACTTAAACACCCGTCCCTGAGGAAGGGAGTCAGTTTGTTATTTAGGGAGGTGAGCCGAGGGCGTTTGAGTATTTGATAGAACCTGCTCATTAGCTCGCTCGGCTCACCACACAGCCAAGCCATAATGGACTTTTAATGAAATTGCTCCCCACGTGTCCTGTGTCCTTCCCGTTGTCCACTCCACTGTGACATTAAGATGTAGAGCACTCCCTGCAACCTTGACTGTCCCACTCTGTGCTTTAGTGTTGCAAGAGAAATAGCAGAGACACGGCAAAGGCAGACACAGCACCAGGAGCTGTGGCCAGAGGTCAGAGGAGGGACAGAGATGTTTGGAGGTGTGCCACACTCGCCAAGGGGAGCTGGCTGGTGGCTGCTCAGCCCCTGCAACAGACCGTGAACAGCACCCACCACGCGTCCCCGGTGGAGCATTACACACATTCAGATGTGTGATGCTGTTGAGAGCACTGAGCGTTGTCCTGCATTCTCTGGTGACTAATTTGTGGGCTCTCGTGTTTTGCTCTGAGTTACGTGGTCTTTATGTTCCAATTCTGGCAGCGCTCGACAGTGATATACTGTGTCCACGATTCCACACGGTTTATTGGCACTCACATAACGAACAGCCTGTTGAATGGGAAAGAATAGTGCGTAAACAAAATAGCCTGGGCCGGAGGGGAAGCACGAATTCTCTGAGCCATATTTGCTCTGAGTGAATCATGAGATTTTCTTTTGTTAATGTGAGCCAGGATTTTGAAACTGGATGTGTAGATGTACTTCTGTGTTTTGAGATCTAAAAGAGCTTAAGTTTGATTATACAGAAGTAAGTCCAAAGACATCTTTGCCTGATAGAGAAAGTTGGAGTCCTGACCCCCTGCAGTGCCTAGGGTGAGATCCCCTGGGTTAGGGGTCTCAGGAGTGTCCCATTCTTAAGGGAAAGCCTGAGGGCAAAGTGCTTTGTCCCAAGAAACCAGATTAGTTGCTTAATACAAAGAGTGCAGGCCCGAATTAGGAGCCACGTGAAAGGGCAGCCACCAGAAGGGAATGTGGAAGACATGAAGCCGAGAGCAGCAGGATTGAGATAGGTCCAGTGTGTTTGTCGTGAGCGGCCCTATCCTCTGTTGGTTGATGGCTGTAGCCTGCTTTGAGGGCACCATTGGTCTGATGAACCAGTTCGGTGCAGGCTTGTGACATGACCTCATTTCTCTCACCAAGTTCACGCTAGTTTTCATTGTTACTGTTGACTACTTTTGAATTTGGAAGTATGAGTTATTATATATTCGTGGTGCCAAATTATCAAGGATTAAAAGTTAATATATAAAGTAAGTATTCCAAGTATTCCTGCTTTACCTGATTCCTGGTTCCCCTTCCCAATTGTCTTCTCTCTTTTGTATGCTTCTGGAAATTATTCTTGTGCAAGCTTAGGAGAGAGAAAAAGAATCACTGTGTGTGTGTGAGAGAGAGAGAGAAAGAGAGAGAGAGAGAGAGAGATCTCATATACCAACTGGAGCCAGCTTTAGCCATAGATGGGGAAGATGATCATGTATTTGGTGTAGTCGAAGACAAACAGGAGCTCCCATAGCTGAAAAATGCACATTCCTAAAGCCTGCTTTAGAGTCAGGAATTTTTTTAACCATTTGAGAATTATTTTTTAAATTACTTTACACGTCCAGATAAAAACTTTTCTTGTATTTGGCTAGGATCCATCTACTAGTTTGTATGTAATAGGACCTGTTGCAAGTAGGATGATTTTAGTATCTTCTCGTTGCCTGGGACCATTGGTTACATAGGGCACTATGGTGCCCAGAGGAGTATGGGATCCCAAGGGCTGGATGGGAAAGCCATGAGATGGGGTGGAACAGCACCCAAGGGTGAGAGCTGTGCTGCTGCTGAGGACACAGGGTGCTAGAGATTGCAGGGTGGATTCCCCGGCTCTCTTGACTGGCCTCCTCGTCTGGTGTGTGAGGAGACAAAAGCTGAAGGTGCACAGAGCAGTGGGTCGTGCCATTGCACTGGATTCTGCATCTTTCTCGCAGACACGTAGAACATCGACGTCTTGGCAACTAGAGACCTCTCAAGGTCTCAGAAGGCTCGGAGCCATGCAGGAAAAGCCTCTCAAGGAAGACTCCACCACAATCGCGTTCCTTGGTTGGCAATGCCCGCATTTGACTTCCTGTGCTAAACTGCTTCTGCGATTCCGTCCATGTATGTCTGTGTCTCAGGATAGGAGTGGGCAGGATGAGTCGCCACTGGCTTCTAGCTGAGGCTGAGTGGGATGAGAAGCCTTCCCTGTGGCGGGGTCCACAATCTCAGGGTTCGCGGGGTGAGCCCTCTGCTGGGGCACTGGTTTGTCATTCAAATGTTAGAAGGCCCCAGCTCTGCACAGTACTTGAACTAGATCTGGCCCATCCTCTTGGGCGGCACAGGTAGCTTCCACCCATAAGAGGCGGGCAGAGGGCAGGGGAGTGACGGTTGGCTGAGGCACAGATGAACTGACAGGTGTGTCCAGCCCAGTTTTGCCACTTACTGGTGGTGTGATGAACCTGTATGACAAGTTTATCTTCAGAGCTTTAAGCCCTAGTTTTATCATCTGTGAAATGAGACTCTTCGTGGTCTGTACTTCATAGGGTGGTTGAGGAGATTAAATTAGTTAATACTTAAAATACTGAAGTATTAAATTAAGTACTTAAATTATTAAGTATTAAATACTTAAAACACTAGCAGGAAACTCTCAGAAAAGGTTAGCTGTGGCTGCCGTCACTCTGGAACTGTAGCCTACCTGTGGGGTGACCAGATGCCGCCGTCTGCCCAGGAGGTGGGTCAGTCCTCTCTCGTGGTCTTTCTGTTCCTTCTGTTCATCAACAAGCGCTGGGCAGGGCTAGAGGTTGATGCTTTATCGCTGCCTCTGTCCTCAGGGAATGTGCCCTCAGGTGGGGACCCTGGAGTGTTTGCTGATCTAATCAGGAGAGTGATTCAGGGCCCATTTCGCTGCTTACATTGGCTCTGGGCCTAATCTTGTCTGTCTTTAACTGTAAATCCAAGAGGATGGACCAGATCTAGTTCAAGTACTATGCGGAGCTGGGGCCTTCTAACGTTTGAATGACAAACCAGTGCATCTGGGGAGGGTGCCTGGGTTGGTGGCAGCCTCATCATAATTTTACCAATGTTGTCGCCTTTTGAACTTCTTGTTACCTAAAGAGAGTGGTCAGTTGGACTCAGCATTCTGCCTCCTGCCTTAAATATTGAGTTTTTAATAACCATTTAGCAGCTCCAAGGTCTGTGTCAACCTCGTCCATATACATGATCTTGGGATAAGCCTCAGAATTACCAAGTGAGTTGTTCTCTTGTTCTCCCCTCTGCCTAGATGGAGAAATGGAGGCAGAGGGATGTTAACTCACTTGCCAGAGGCCATAAAGGCAGTAAGTGCAGAACTACAATTTAGGCAGTCCATCTGCAGAGCTCTAAATCCTCAACCCTTAGTCACCTGGAGATATGGTTGACAGGCAGAGGTTCAGAAAATCCAGGGCATGGCCTGGGAAACTGCATTTCTCACAAGTTTCCAGGAAGGCACTGATGCTTCTAGTCCAGGAAGACATTGATGCAGCTAGTCCCTGGCCACATGCTCTGAGTGAAAAGGCTTTAAACCAGGAAGCCACATAGCCTTAGCTGGTTGGGTTATTTGTTGTCTGTTTTGCCGAGACTTAAGGCGTGACCTCATACACAAGCAGAATGTCCGGCAGCCATCTGACTCCTGCTAAAGATGTCCTGGGAGGCTCTCAGCAAGTGAGCAGCTGATCCTTGCCAGGCTTTGGCAGATGTGCTTAATGAAGTAGGTCCTCTGCTCTTTGAATTATATGTAGGGTAGCCCCTCTCACTTCTGCATCAAACTAATCCTACTTGATTGAGAGAGAGGACTCTTCTGCCGTCCGGAATGTGTCTGTTTCCCTTGCCTTCCTAGTCTCAGCTGGGCTTCTGGATTTGAGGTTCAAGGGAAGTCACCATGACCTTTATTTTGTTCCTTGCATTCTCCACCTCTGGAGATCGTAGTATCATTTTTCTTTCATGGCCCCCAGGCTTAAATTCTTCCAGGAGTCTTTGATTCCTTCCTTAGCCCTAGTTTTCCTTTTGTCGTCAAGTCCTAGATTGCATGATATCTCTGCCATTTCTTCCCTTCAAAACCTAGAGAAAGTGAAAAGGCTCTGATCACCAATTGATACCATAGCTAGGAAATTTTCTACTTGATCCAGCTGTGTTATTATTATTGCCATTGGTCTGGGGGTGCATTTGAGGGTCAGGAGGCTTTCTCAAGGTCATACAGGAAATGAGTTTTTGCTCCGGACGCCTGAGCCCAGAATCTAACCCAGTACTGTTGCTCTCAACCCTCTGCAATGCCACCCCTCTCCTCTCCATCCATCTTCTATTACAGCTAGAAGCATCTCCATCAAGTGTTTGATCACGTCATCAGTTGACGACTATCAGTTAGGCATCTAGTTTGTTCCAGCACTATGCTGGGTGCTGGGGGTATAGTGGGGAGTCAGACAGACATCCTCTCTGCCTTTATGGAGTTTCATGTCAGTAATCATATTAATGCTACTTACGTGGCTATTAGCTTTGTATCAGGTTAGTTAGCTCATATGACTCATACACATATGGTCCATGTAAAACTCAGTTTTCTCATTGAGAAGTGAGGAATGTTAAGGTCCTACCACACCCAAGGATGTTGCAGATCTTGAATGAGATCATGTATGTAGCACTTACTGCTGGCACACAGTAGGTGTACAGTACCTTACTTGAAATGGCATGTGAATTAAATTCACGCTCCTTATCAGGCCATTCAAGACTTTTTTACACACTCGTGTACCACTCAGTACACGATAGAATTTTTGCTATCCTCTATGTATGACACACTCCTTCTGTATCCCATAGCCTTACTCAAGTGCTATTTTCTTTGTTTAGAGAAAGAAACAATTCTTCTCAACTGTCAAACAGAAATGTTGCCTCTTCCCCTAAACCTTTCCATTCTTAGCTATGAGAAGAACTTTCTGTTCTGTGATCTCTTGTCCTCAGGGCTCCCATGTAGCACTGAATCATGCTGCTGTTAATTTACAAATACAATTCTGTGTCTGTCACTCAACTCTAAGGTTCCCCACTCATTCTGAAAATATTTCAGGAGCATTTTCTTTGTGGAAGGCCTTTGCAGGCAGCAGTGTGTGTGGTCAGTGATGACGGCCATGGTGCCTGTCCTCATGGAGGGTACAGGCAACACTACCTGATAGAACTTCCTGCAGTCATGGAGACAGTCTGTCTTTGCACTGTCCAACATGATAGCCTCTGACCACATGTGCTACTGAGCACTTAAAATGGGGCCCATGAAGCTGAAGGACTGAATTTTTAATTTTTTTTAATTTTAATTAAATTTAAATGTCCACATGTGGCCACTAGGTGCCATGTAGTGCAGGGCAGTGCAAGTAGTAGTAGAGAGCTGTGTATCAAATAATTAACAAAAAAAAAAAGAGAGAAAATTACAGTTACACAATAATAAATATTGTGTCAAAGTCCGTGGTTGTGTAAAGGAGTATTGGGGGGATTTGATCAAGTCCAGGGGATGTGTCAGGGAAGGCTTTCCTGAGATAGTAATGATTAAGCCACAATTTGTAACTCTCTGGAAGAATGTGGGGAGACTGGCAATGTAGACAGTAAGCAAGCCGAGTGTGCAAATGGCCTGTGGTACAAAGGAACTTGGTTTACGAGAGGACTTTGAAGAGCAAATGTGCTCCACCTCCTTTCCTACTCTTGGAAGTCTCCAAAGCGTTTTGCACCATGCTCTGTTAGATTTTGGATGTGAGACGCCGAGGTTTTGCTGTCTGTGCAGTCTGACACTTTCTTCCTCAGGACTGCCCCATCTGGACAGCCAGGAGGCAGGAGCTGCCATTCCAGCTCTGCTCTGTGTACGTCAGTCAGTGAGGAACCTTGTCCTTTTGTCTCAAGGATCCTTTTTTACCAAACGGCCTGTGACCTCCCACCTCTCAGGATTAGGGCAATCTTCTGGATTTATTGGGAAGAGAGGTGGCCACAGGTAGGGGCATAGCCTCTGTGGAGTTCGTGTTTGCTCCTTGAATCAGCAAATGGTTGTGTGTTGCCTGCTGCAGCAAATGCTCTGGGGCAGTGAACACTAAGAAAGATGAATGCCCTGACTTCATGGAATTTGTATTGTAAGGAGGGCCCCTAAGCATCCCAGGCTGGGTCAAGGCCACTAGCCCTTCATCGGACCCGCATAGTATTTGTGGCAATGCTGTCACGTCTCCTGGATCACTGCAGAATTCAGACATGCTCCCAAGCCCAGTCATCCTGCTCTGAGGTCCCAAACTCGCAGCTACAAGTTGAGCTCTAGGATTGCCAAGTACTTCAGCTGTGAGCTCCTGGGACCTACACATAATTTGCTATATATTCTCCCCAGGAACTCTGCCCTACTTACAAGTGGGGAGTGTGTGAATTCCTAAGAGAGCCATTGTCTTTTAATAAGAAGAAACAAATAACTCCTTGTTTACACCCGGTTTGCAGTCCCCACACCAATTCCTTATTCGCCCCCTTGCCTCACAAAAGAGCTTAAATAAAGTTTAGTTCCCCAAGGCTGGGGGAAGGGTGAAAAGTCTAATTTTTTTATTTTTAAACCTATTCAAGGTCTTGTCCAAATGAGTTGTCACCAAAAAATGAAAGCCAGATGTTATTTTAGTGAGAAATAAATATGTGGCCAAGCTGCAGATTGAACCTGAGGTCTCCCTGGATGGCTTCCACGTGTGTCAGTAGCTGGACTCCCAGGTATCGGTGGCTCACATTCATTCTCTTGTCTTTTAACCGATGGACAGCATGTACAGATGGCTAATGGGCAATTAACATCCAAGCCATGCATTTTGCCTGAGCGGTACCTATAGGCTCAAAAGTCAGATTCCAACCAGCACTGCCTTGGGCTGCTCTGTTCAGGATGACAGGCAAAGACCCATGTCCAAAAAAGAGAGAAAAGACAAATTCAGGCTGAAAGTGCTGCCTCTCGCTTCTCAATGAGGGATCTGCTTTTGTTGGGAGCCCTTACATCTCAAGGGTAGCATACTTCAGATAACCATCGAGGAATTACTGATGAAATCAAGGCCTCAGAGCAAAGAGCGGCCCTTTGGGGTTTAACATTACAGCATGTTCTTCCCCCAAGTCTGATTCAATAGTGAGCTTTTCAGCCAAAGGAAGTGTTTTCGGTAATTGGCCGAATCTCCGTAGGAAGACCGCTGAGCTTGCTACTGCTTCTATCAGAGCATTTCTTGTCTCCTGGATTCCTCTTACACTTTTTAAGTTCTAGATGTAATCTATTGTGCGTTGGCCTTTGAAACGTGTGGTGCTGGTATCAGAACTTCCTCAGAGGGCAGAAAAAAGGTGAGAGAAGGAAAGAGCAATAGAATGGAACTCAAAGGGTCAGTGGGGCCCAAAGCAGAGATGAACCCACTGGATGGGTAAGCATCAGCCCTGGAGATTGGGAATAAGGGAATGAGATGGTTAGGTGGGCAGGCCATCTGCTGCCAGCCCCAGGCTGGGTGGCAGGGTGCACAGGCTGAGCAGAGCAAGGGGAAGCATGGACGCGGGTTGACCTCAAAGACACTGGGGAAAGAAGCCCCACCAAGGTGCTAGATTCCAGGTGCCAAATGAGAATCCCTAGGGAAGGAGAGTCTGCCAAGAGAAAAGCATATCTGTATTTTTGAGAAACCTCTGTGAGGTTTCCTCCTAAGCAAATTTGGGATAATAATAGTTCATAGCTCATAGAGTTATTTTAAGAATAAAATAGATTAATCGTTACAAAGTATTAGAAAGAGTAGTACTCAATAAATATTAGGATTATTCCTAGGCAGGACTTTAGATATGAAGGAACAAGAAAAGGCATAGTACCTAAAACATGAATTTGATCCTAGGAAAATTTTTCAAAGAAGATTAGCTTGGCCTTTGAAATGTACCATTCATTTACTCATATATTTGTTCTGCCTTTCCTTTTTTATTTAAAAAATTGGTTTGAGCCCCTCTGATGTGCCAGGTACTCTTGTAGGCCCAGACATACAATAACAATCTAGAACAAGGGGTTGCGAACTGCAGCCTGTGAGTCAAAGTTGGTCCACTGCCTGTTTTTATAAATAAAGTTTTATTGGAACTCAGCCAGATTCATTCATTTATGTATTGTTTATGGCTTGCTCTCATGCTACATCAACAGAATAAAGTAGTTGTGAAGGATAGTATAGGGTCTACAAATTTCAAAGCAATTGCTGTCTTGCTCTTTATAGAAATGTTTGCCACCTTGTACTCACTTGCTAATGAAAAAGACAAATGGGAAATTGCAGTGTAGTAAAATAATGACAAAGAACTCTGGCAGTACACAGGGGCATTCCATAGACCTAGAAGAGATGCCTTCTCGACCGAGACCTAGGGGCTGAATAGGAATAGAAGACAAGAGAATGAGGCTGAATGAGATAGAAGACAAGGGAAAAGTGTTCCAGATAGAGGGAACAGCATTCGAAAAGCCTAGCGACAAGAGGATACAGGGTACATTTAGGAGCTGAATGAAAGTCAGCATGGCTGGGACGAGGGGGCAGAGGGACAGATGACGTAGAGCTTTGCAAATATTAAGGAGCTTTGATAATTTTTTGAAGGCACGGGGGAGCTACAGAAGAATTTCTAGGAGGGAAACAACATGATTAGGTTTTAGTATAGGGAGACTGTTCCGTGTATAATAAAGAGTTGAGTGGGAGCAGGAGGGGGAGACCAGAGCTGGAGGCTAATGGGAGCCTCTCTCTTTGATGCAGAGGGAGACCCTGGTGGCCTGGACTCTAGAAGTGACCATTGTGTTAGAAGAGAATGACCCGATGTGGACCTGAAAGAGGAACTGTCCCTGAGGCAGCGACCAGGCTCCCGGAGGAGGGAGGTGATGGTGTCCTGGGGATGCCCACAGGGAGATAGGAGGTTGGATTCATCCTTTCCATACTGTAGGACAACAAGAGTTTCCTTTTAAATACAGGTGATTCCTAGTCAGGAGACCAATGTTAGAGAACTCCCCCAAACCCCAGTTTGCAGCACTGCCACACACCTCGACTCCCACCCCAGCACACAGACACCCCACCCTCCCTGTGGGACCTTATTGGGACTCTGCACAGAGCCCCTCCATCCACACTGCTGTGCTCCCAGATGAGCTGTGCTGTTCCCGCTTCCACACTGCTTCCTGAGCTTCCCTCTGCATCTCTCCTCTTCCTACATCCCCTGGCAGCCCTTGGGAGAGCCTTCTATATTCTCCGCCTCACACACAGCTGTCCTGAGACCTGACTGTGCTGTCCTCTCTCTCCTCCGATGGACTCTCCATGTAGGGTATGCTTCTTACCTGTAGCCAGGCTTGGAGTGCTCGTTTTCCATCAGGATAGTGAGCCATTCGCGTTATTTCAGTCAGTCCTTACGATTCTCTAGGCGTAAGGTATTTGTATTCTTTCCATTTAACAGGGGAGAAGACTGAGACTGGTGAGTTTAGTCAGTTGTGCTGAGTAGTAAATGCTACTCTCCTGACACTCCTGGCTTAGCTCTTCCTGCCAAGTGCATGCTGCCCTCCATATCCTTGGTCTTTCCTTTTTTTTTTTTTGAGAGTCTCACTCTGTCACCCTGGATAGAGTGCAGTGGCATCATCATAGCTCACAGCAACCTCAAACTCTTGAACTTGAGCAATCCTGTTGCCTTAGCTACCCCAGTACCTGGGACTTATAGGTGCCTACCACAACACCCAGTTTGTTTTTTTATTCATAATAGAGATAGGATATTGCTATTATTCAGGCTGGTCTGAAACTTCTGAGCTCAAACAATCCACCCACCTCAGTCCCCAGAGTGCTGGGATTACAAGCATGAGCCACCATTCCCAGCTTGGTCTTTACCTGTTACTTGCCATCTTGGTAGCTTCAGTTGCCTACCCTTGCTTCATTCCACACCTATTTCTCCTGAAGCCATCACTGTTATGCCTGTTGTCCTTGGATGGAAATCTAGTTGTTTGTCTGATTCATTTATTTGGCAAGTCTTTATTGAGTCATGTGCCAAGGATTGTTTTTGATGCTGGGGATACAGTGGGAAAAGAAGAAAAAAAAATTCTTACCCCACGTGGAGCATCTACATGGATTCCAGTGGGAGATGATGGATAGTAAACAAAATAAGTGAACTTTCCAAGAGGTCAGATCAATGCTTTGAAAGAAATAAACCAGAAGAAGGAGTCAGAGAGTGTAAGTATGGAGTTACAATGTCAGTGGGACAGTCAGGGCAGCTCTCCTGGAGGAAGGGATGTGTGAGCAGAGATCTAAGGGAGGGGAAGATATCAGCAACTGGAATGCATGAGGAATATATACTCAAGGAATAAGAAAGCAAAGAAGTGGCCCAAAGAGGGTGCACCCTGATGTGTCCAGAAATAGCAGGGATGCTGCATGACTGCAACAAGTGGGGGAGGGGTAGAAGATGAATTTGGAGAGGTGAAGGGACAGGGAGGTGGATGATCATGTAGGAATGTGTGTCCTATTATAAGGAATTTTCCTTTAACTCCAAGTGAGCTGGGAGCCACTGGGGTCTTTTGAGCAGAGGAATGATGCTGAAGATGGGTTTTAACATGATCACTCTAGCTATGAGGGGGAGAATGGGATGTAGGAGAAAGAGTAGAATCAGGGAGACCATTGACAAGACTATTGCATGGTCACCCCATCCTCCTCCTCTGTACATTAGTTTCCCCTTCTAACCAAGCAACCTCAGAATCTCAGTGGCTTACAATTGATTTTCCTTGCATATGGGTCGTGGTTTGGCTGATTTCAACTGGTCTCAGCTCAGGTGGGGTTGGTTCAGAATCTCCCTTGTGACTGTTCCTTCCCCTAGGACTCATGGTTATCCAAGGTGTTTTTTCTTGATGAGCATTTAAAGCCTCTGCTCATATCACATCCATCAACCTTGTATTGACCATATTGAGTTTCGTGACCAATAAGCCTGGATCACTGGGGCAAGGAAATATATGTTTTCCACTTTAATGGGAGATAGTACAAAGGCACATGGCACATGGAAAGGAGGGAAAAACTGGAAACAATGAACCAATCTACCATACCCTCTTTCTGATTATCTTCTTCTATTGTGCCACAAAATCTGGCCTTCTCACCTATTTCTTTCATTCATTCCTAATTTTGGTTCCCTTTCACTCACACCGTGATCTCTGTTGTGTTAGCTTTTGTCACCTACCCTTTCAACCCCCAACACATCTGGTGTGCCATAGCTCAAGGTCTCTTCCTACTATCTGGCTTTCTTCATGCCTGTCCTGCCCAGGACACTTCAGTAACCAGCCACTAAGCAACACAGTGTTCCCCAAGTGCCAGTATGTTCTGTACCCTCTTTACAGTTTTTTTCTTTGTCCATGTGACACCTGTTATTATTTTTTTCTTTTTCTTTAAGTTCATGTCCTTTTTTGTTCCTTAGACTCTCCTTAAGCAATCATGACCATGAAAGAATTATACATGTTTGTAAAAACATAGAAAATATGATTTGAATAAAAGTGCTTGTGCATTTATCTCAAGAAATCTCAAGAGGTGGGTTGGCTGCATTTGGGGGCCCACTGACCTCCCACAAGCTGCTGTACCATCATCCCACTTGTCTAGTCTTCACGTCACCTCTGCATAGATCCGTTGCCTGGGTCATGGTGGCACCCCGTCTGTGCACTGTCTTGGAAAGCCCTCAGCTTCCTGTAGTTCATTCTTTCTTAGTACTCATCACATGTTCCGGTGGCACTGATGGACACATCTTCCTCAACCACCAGATTGTAAATTCCTTAAGGAGGAGGTGTTGTTGGATTTTATATCTCAGGGCATGTCACGTGACAGACACTTAGTAAACATTGGATTTCTTAATTTATGATTAGGTGACTTGAAATTTGTTCTTTTAATAGGGCTATGAGTTCTTTGAGGGCAGATCTTACTCTGTCTCTCTCTCTTTTTTCTTCTCTAAATTGTTTTTCCCCAATTAGGGAAACAGTAAGTGCTTATTAAATTTGTAGTAGGATGAGCTACATGGTCTTAGTCTGTTTGAGTTGTTGTAAACAAAATATCATAGACTGGGTTGCTTATAAACAACAGAAATTTACTTTTCATGGTTCTGGAGACTGGGAAGTCCAAGATTAAGGTGCTGACATATTCAGGATCTGGTGAGAACCTGCTTTCTGATTCACAGACGATGCCTTCTAGCTGTTTCCTCATGTAGTGGAAGGGACAAGAGAACTCTCTGGGGACTTTTATATAAGGGCACTAATCCATTTGTGAGGGCTCTACTCCCATTTCCTCCAAAAGTTCTTACCTCCTAGTGTCATCACCTTGAGGATTAGATTTTCAACAGGAATGTTGTGGGAACACAAACATTCAGGCCATAGCACATAGGAACACCAGAGGCAGCTAAGGTTGATAATGAAAAATGATGGCAGTTCAGATAATTTAGCAATTCTAAGCTCTTTTCAGGCCCAAGTTACACTTGAACACCAAATGCATCATGATTTTGATCATTGAAAGAAAATGGAGTATGCCTTTGGGGCCCCTTGCCTTCATCCACAATTGAAAAGATGTAATTCAACATTAGGTAGCTTGCTCTGTGCTGCATGTGCTAGCTCTATCTCTGGAGATGGTGTTAAATTCTTTTCAGGATGGAATTGGTGGTGTGTGTGTGTGTGTGTGTGTGTGTGTGTATAAAACACTGAAAGAGAGAGATAGCAGTCCCGAGGCAGCACACCTGGAATCTATTTGTGAGGAACACTGGTTCAGACCACAACCTGGGTCATTCATTTATTTCTCACTAAATGAACATCTGGGATTCAGTTTGAGACGCCAACAAGTTTGGATGGGATCGGGAAGCTGTGGTTGAGATGTGGAACTGCTCGCCTGAGGTGGGAGTAGGAGAGGTGAGTGGGGGGCCCTTAAATTATTTCTGCAGATTCCAGTTCAAATGCAACAGCCAAAGGGTTGAGAAATCTTTCCCGTGGTGGAAAAGCATTCAAAAAAAGGGAATGAGCAAAGGAAGATTCATTCAGTCAGATAAAAGCGATAATGCAATCTGAAGAGTGCTCCTTCCCCCGCTTTATCCTGTTTCTTTTCCGTTCTATAGGTCTAATAATAGCTAGGTATCTTCTTTTTTCTAGGAAAAAACCAAACTTGGACCTAAATCAGGAAGGAAATGCTATGAGAAAGTAAAATTCTAATTAGTTATAGATGAGAATTGGTCACAGATAATTACTCTACATTCTTTGGCTCTTGCAAGAGAAGGCTGAAAAGACCTCTTTTTCTTGCTAGATATGTAAATATAGATCTAAATGCCTAGATAAACACAGAGAAGCACACCATCATTAACAGATCTTGCAGAGTGTAAGTGTTTAGAACAAAAATGAAAGAGACATTGGTCGTTCACAAGCTAGGAATGTTTGAATCTTTTACTGTCAGGACTTTTTCCCCCGTTCACTTTGAACTTAACTCAGAACAAAAGAAAAGGCCAGTGGTTCCGAGCAGGATCATTTTAAGTAGTATACTTCTAGAAAATTTGTGCTGAGTTGCACCTGCCCTCCCTGACACCTACTAGCTAGAGTATTTCTCTTTCAGTTTGCATCTGTCAGTTTCCTACCTGTGTGTCAAAGGGATTGGAGACCCAGATAAAGGCCATAGAATGACCCAGAAGAAATGTGGAGGGTCTGTGGTGGGCTCTGCTCTTGCAGTCCTGTCTAGGACCAGCTTCTTTGCATTGTTTTGGGAATTTTAAAGGGGTAGTGAGTAAAACTGATTCCACGTAGCCCATAGGCTGCTCAATGCATGCTTACTGTCTTGACAAAGCATGCTTTTGCAGAACAGTGCCAATTCTAAGGAATTCTCAGTCCTGCTTCCCTGCCTCTTACGTTGCTCTTCCATATTCATTCCCAGCCAGCAGGGGAGAGAGGAAGTTAGCCTTTGGGGGCTTTCTGCCTTTTCCTTTTGGTGCCCTCACTTGGCTGAGGCAGAAAACTCAGCCTGATGGCCCCCTGGGTGTGGGACCTGACCCTGGCTCTGGCTTCTCTCTATTCTGAAGCTGCTGTGCTTCCCTCCTCAGTCCACTACACAGATGAGCTGTAGGCTCCATACTGAAAACTCTCAAGACCCTCTTTCAAGCAGCCTGCGTGTCACATGTTGGATTTGTGCTCTTGCGATTGTGACTGTGACCTGGTTGCAATACTCCGGAAGGTTCCTAACGCAACACTGCAGTTTTAATAGCTGAAGTGAGATAGCTGGAACAGGGGTGCTTGGGCAGCATTGCACAACAACTTACAGTACTGTCAGTTTTCTACAAAGTTTACCTTCTTCGTTTCATTTGTTCCTCTGTTATTCTATCATTCATTTGTTCAATCAACAAACCAGCAAATGTTTACTGAACAGCTACTAGTAGCCAGGCTGTGAGTTGCAGTGAATGAAAAAGACCAAATTCCCTCTTCTCATGGCATTGAACATTTGAATAGATATTCTAGTAGGTATCGTTATTCCCATTTTTCACAGGAAGAACCCAAGACATAGGGAGGTTACCATATTGACTGCTATGCAAGAAAAAAATTTTTTCCCCTTGGGGCCCACAGAGCTCCCAAGATACCCGGGTAAAGAGTTGTGTGAATTACTTATGCTTTGTGAGGTCCTGGGCTCAAAACTGCATGGATTACACTTACTTAGAAGTTAATGTGTTAAATCCCAAGGCCATGCAGAATGAGGAGGGTAGAATAGGTGTCTTAGGAACTCTCTCATCCAACCCACTGATTCTGCTGTTGGAGGAAACCAAGGCTCTGAGAGGTGCGGTGGTACACACAAAGTCACCCACCTCTGGGGCAGAGAACGGATTGTATAACACAGCCTCTGTAACCCCTAGTCCCCTCACCTATCCAAGAGCTCTTGGACCCTGAGGGGGCTGATAATTCAGAGACTGTATTGTCACTGTCCCTCACCTGCCTAGTGACAGCTTCCTCTTCCCCAGTATGGATTTTACAGCCGTAGTTGTAATAACTATCAGCACATTCTCTGGGTCCCCATCCCCTCTCTTCCTCCATCACAGTGACTGGGACAAACCCTAACCTTGGCTTAACTCAACCTTCTGTTGTGCACATCCTCTCATGCAGGGAACTTGAATGTGGCTGAAGAAAAACACATGCTTCTGTGGACGAATCTCACTTGGTACTCACTCACCTCAAGTGGCCGCTCACCTTCCCCAGCAATGCTCCAGCCTTTCCTAGACAGTGATTCCTTACCTTCTCTTGTCAGTCATCAAACACCTCCTCCCCTACTTGAGTCTCTGCTGATAATCTGGCTTCCTTTTTCACTGAGGGAACAGGAAGAGAACTTCCATAGACTTCCACCAGCACCTCTGCCACCTGCTGGCCCCTGGCCTCCTGTTACCACAGGTGATCTGGCTCTGGCCCTGCTGCCTGCTCGGGAGGCTCACTCTAGAAAACCTCCTCTCTACCCACCCCCATCCCCTGAATCATCAGTTTACCCTCTCCTCTAGATCTACTCATCAGCATATAATCATATCACAATTTCCTTTGTCTCAACAAAATAAGAATAATAAAATCTTTCTTGACCCCGTGTTCTCTCAACCCTTTATTGCAAAACATCCCCACATCATTATTTGTCCTTATTTTCTCCTACTCTTTCTTGAACTACTCCAGTTAATAGTTCATGCCGTCTCCAGACCAAGCAGCTCTTTCTGGGGCCCTCAGTGAGCTCTCCATCGCTGAACCCAGTGTTCTGCTTCACCTTTTTCAGCAGCACTTGACAAACGGGTTCCTTCCTCCCTGCCTCCTCTGCACCTTTTCTTTTCTTGGCTTCCACAACTCCACTCCCTTGTTTGTCTTCCCACCACACTGGGCGCCGTTTCCTTCTTGCTCTGGCCTCCGAGGTTTGGTGTAGCCCAGGAGTCAGTCCCTGGTCTGGCTGTTGTTTTTATCATCTTCTCCTGGGGTGACCACATCCAGGTTCCTGGCTTTACATGTCACCTACCTCTCTCTATCTTGGCCTTATCCCTGAACCTCAGATTTGTATATCTCATTGTCTTTGGGGCATTTGTGCTTGGATATGTGGGGGCCTGTCAAATTTAACACATCCAGATCTGTTCCCTGTCCCACCACCCCTGCTCTAGCCAGTCTTTTCCCATCTCAGATGACAGCAGTTCTAGAACTTTAGACTTGTGCTCCCAAACCATCAGCACTATCCTTGACTCCCCTCTCTTATACCTCACCTCCCGTCTATCAGCAGATCCTGTCTGCTCTACTTTCAAATTATTTCCAGAGTTTGACTGCTTCTTAGCACTTCTGTAGCTGCTACCTTGGCAGCAGGGTAAAGAGCATTCCCAGAGAAGGGAACAGCATGTGCAAAACCCCAGAGCCAGGCAAAGCTGGAAGACAATACCTCAGAAGGGATCCCAGCATGATTCTTGAATCTGTGATGCTGCCAGCCCTATTGGCTCCACTATGATGTGGGGGGAAGAGGTCACTGTGAGGATCTGACCTTTGTTCATTGCCAAGTAGTCTGACTGTTTGGAATGGATCTGGCCAGCTCTGAAGCTGGAAATGACTCCATTAAGTTGCTGTGCGCCATGTCTGTTGCATTTCTATGTAATTCATGTGCATAAAGCTGTGCTTTCTTCCACCCTAGACGTGTTTCCCTGGAGTCTGAGGTCTCATTGTACTTCAGTTCCATGTACCATCTCCTGGGCCTCAGAGACCCAACATTGTGACTTGAGTTCTAGATCAAGCAGCCTGTTGGGTAGAGCATCTGGGGGCCCTCTGCATCATTTCAGGCAAATATGGCTTAGGCCTGTAGATTGGCTCATCTGGAACCAGGGAACTCTCAGAGCCTTTGGGCTCATTCCCTGTGGAGCCAATTTTTTTCTGCTATAGCTGGATAGACAGGATATCCTTCTTATCCTCCCCCGCCCCCACAGTTCCTTCCTCATGAAATCAAGGTCTTCTGGACGCTGGGGTCCTTGGTCATATGGCAGCAGCTGAGGCATGGATCAGAAGCAGGACAGGCTCCAGCCATTGATGTACCTTGCATTTCCCTAACAGCCATGTAATTGGGGGAAAATTAGTCCAATGTGAGGTGTGGGAAAGGTCAGAAGAGCTTGTCTGAGGGCTTTGTTTTCATGTTGGGTCCTGTGCTGAAGCTCAGTAAATGAGTAGGGCACACCCAGGGTTTTGTAGAACTGCATATTTGGGTAGTGTTTTCCTGGGTCCTTCAGAGATTTTTCCAATCTGAAATCCTAGCGAGGCAGGGCCAGCAAGTAGATATTGGATGGTAAGGCCAATGGGTTCAAGATCCATTTCCCAATATGTTTGACTCAGTTTTTCCAGGTATAAAATGGGCAAATATTCCTTGTTTTCACCTCCCTTCTGGGATTATTGGGCAGCCTTCTGGGAAGCCAAGCATCAAAAACTTAAGGAAGCGGAATGGCAAATCACAGGCTTTGGTGTCGGAGAGACTGTTGTTCAAGCCTTATCAGTTGTGTGACTTTAGATAAGCAGCCTAACCTTGCTGTGCTTCAGTTTCCTTTTCTAAAATTAACGACCTTAGCAATGTTTGCTTCAAGAGTCACTTTGAGCCAGACAGGGTGGCTCACGCCTGTGATCCCAGCTATCTGGGAAGCCAAGGATGGGCAGATAGCCTGAGTTTATGAATTCGAGAGCAGCCTGAGCTAGAGCGAGAGCTCGTCTCTTAAAAAAATAGCTGGGCATTGTGGCAGGTGCCTGTAGTCTCAGCTACTTGGGAGCCTGAGGCAAAAGAATTGCTTGAGCCCAGGAGTCTGAGGTTGCTGTGAGCTATAATGCCACATACTCTACTGGGGGGAACAAAGTGAGACTGTCTGGAAAAAAAAAGAGTGGCTTTGAGGGCAGAATGAGATACTGCAGATAAAACACCTGACACTGCACTTAGCACATGCTAAGTGCTCTGTGCTAACAACAGCAAAGAGATCATTGCTGCTTTGATGGTGAAGGCCTGTTGCTTGTTAGCATAGTCCTCACCTAGCATTGCATCAATGACTAGTCCAGTTAGGTTTGTGCCCAATGACTAGTCCTGTCCACTAGTGTGAGAATAGAAAGGACACAAATCACGGCTGGTGAAGGGAGTTAAGAGCTACTCTACCCGCTCCCTCCCTCCCTCTCTCCCCTCAGCTCAGTGGCCTTGGAAGCCCCGTGTCCTCTACAGTGGCATACTTGATGGGAGAAGCCCCTTATGTGAGTGTGGAGTAAGTGTTCATTGTGTCAGCCCAGTGAGATTTGGAGTTCACTTGTTACTGCCTTGCTGACCCATACAGTTATCTATGAAGGAGAAATAAATCTCCTGTATCTCTGCACTCTCAGAACATCCAGAGTCAATGATAATGGTAAAAAACAGTAGCTGCAAGCACTACCATTTTCTGAACTCTTGAGAAACACTGCAAAATCCTTTGCAGATGTTAAACCATGAGGCCTTCTCAGGTATCCCACGAAGTACATGTTTTGCTATTACATAACAATCGTGTTGCTAAAGTCACCTTTATATTTTGAAAGGTTCTGGTAAACAACTTCATTGAGGAACAGACTGCTCAGGGGCAAGAGCACAAAGTTATTTCTCCTACAGAAATGTCAAATATAAAGACTTTTAATTGCTATTAGGACTTTGGAAATTATAAATTAACTGATTTTCAGACCTGACATAAGCCAACCTAAAAGTCGTGGAGCAAATACTGAAAACCAAGGAAGACAAATCTCAGGTCAACTTGCTTCTAAACTATAGGAATAAATTCTGGGTTTATCCATAATTGCTATTAAAAGGAAGCCCCAGTGTATCTCAGTAAAGGTGCTTATCCCCTTCCCCACACAAAGCCTCAAGGGTGAAGAATAGTGATCACTTAACATGGCCCTGGATGTTGAGGCTATAGACCAGTGGTTCTCAACCTTCCTAAAGCCTCCATGTATTTTCATTGCTACAAAGGGGTCACGACCCACAGGTTGAGGACTGCTGCTGTAGACCATTAGGTTTTCTTGCCACACATGTGGGTGCCACTCCTGATGATGACACTGGTATATACCAGCAGCCACCCCAAATCGGGCTCCTTACTGAATTGATCAGGTGACATCAGTTTGCCTTATGAAAATTTAAATGGCAGGAAAAAGCTAGAATTGTGTTTTGTTTTGTTTTTTCCTTTTTGTAGAGACAGAGTCTCACTTTATCGCCCTCGGTAGAGTGTCGTGACCTCACACAGCTCACAGCAACCTCCAATTCCTGGGCTTAAGTGATTCTCTTGCCTCAGCCTCCCCAGTAGCTGGGACTAAAGGTGCCTGCCACAACGCCGGACTATTTTTCTGTTTTGCAGTTCTGCTGAGGCTGGGTTTGGGCCCTTCGGTATATGGGGCCGGCGCCTTACTCGATGAGCCACAGGCACCGCCCTAGAATTGGTTTGTTTGGCAGGTAAGGAAAACACACATGTGTGAGGCTATCAGTGGCTGCAGCGAATAGCTGGTGTAAATAGCTCCAAAAAGGGTTCAGTGCTCTTTTGACTCTCCAGAGTTTAAGTTCTTTGCCTCTGATTGTGGGAGGCATCTGTATGTCCTCGTGGGTGATGATACCACCTCCAAGCTGAGGTTGAGGCCTTTACAGTTTGGTTCTGCCCTTGCCCCAGAGCCTGCTGCTATCCCTGGGGCTTGCTGGCCTGGAGTTGCAGCTCACAGGAAGCCTTGGTTCTCTCCCCCTCTCCCCTGGGTGGCATGGAGCATCTATCCTGCCTAACAAAGCCACTTTGGCCTTAGTTACTTAGATGTGCAGGTGTTTCTGAAAGTACTAGGAGACTAAGAAAGAAAATCCAGCATGTGTAAGGAACTGCCTTGGGATGAGGAGCCAATTACTAAAGGGAGCAGGGCTAGTGCCCTTCAGGGGTTAGATCACTCAGGTCTTAGCCAGGAGCTGGACATTCCACACCTTCCTGAGGAAAGGAAGGGGCTGCAGTGTTCTGGCCATTCCCAGGCCGAGGACGCCCTTCACCTCTAGTCCTTTCCTGGTGAGGGGGAAGCAGGGAGTCCAACCCCCTTCTTGCCTTTCTTGTTGTGAGGCAGATAAGACTGGAAGCTGAGTCTTTAAGAAGTTTCTGGAGGATGAAGACAAACTCAGGCAGGCCTTCTACGAGTCCTATTCCACCCTAAACAGGATGGCTTCCTAGCCCAGGAAGACTGTTAATTCATCAGACTTCTCTTATTCACCATCCTACCTTTTGATTTATTCATGAAATTTAACAGGCCCTTCTGGAAGGTTTCTTGGGTGCTTGGTGCTAGGTGGGCTGCTGTTGGGAGACAAAGGCCATGTTAGATGTTATTTCTCACTCTTAAGGATTGTCAAAACTTAATGGGAAAATGAGACCCACACTTTAGGTGATAGGATGGTTTCTAGAAAAGGGAGAAATTAAATGTGATCATTATACATATTATACAGAGCAGCTCAGAGCACAAGTTTAGCATCAGCTTTCTGGGTTCATGTCCCATCACCATCATGCTGGTCTACTTTGACTTTGAGCAAGTTCATTTATCTTCTTAGGCCTCTGTTTCCTTATTACAGAGATACTAAGAGTACTGCCCATCTTCCATGCTACCAGGGGGCATTAAAAGAGATATTACATGTAAAGTGCTCAGTACAAGGTCTGGCTCATGGTTTTAGTAATATTACTAGCTACTATTGTTATTTTGTAAATACAACCTTGAGACACGTCAGCGTTACAGAAATCCTAACTCTAAACACACTACCACCTGCATGGTGTTCCTTCCTTCTCTGTTAGTTTCCTTGGTGGTTGGTCATTTTCCCTGATGTTACCCAAGCTTGAGGTCAGGGGGCCACTTTTTATACCTCAACTCCTGTAACCCCCTCAGTCTTCACATTCATTCAGTCATCAGGCCCAGCTGATCCATTTCTAGCATCCATACTCCATACCACTCTCATCCTTACTCAGGTCTCCACACAGCCATGTGGACTACTCCAGAGCTCTCTTAACTGGCTTCCTTGTTTCCAGTTCTGCCTTCTTTCTAATCAGGTTTACTGCAGCTTGAGAGAACTTTCTAAAATCTGAACCAGATTATCACTCCCTTGCTTAAACCCTTTCTGTGGCTCTCTCTGACTTTATGAAAAAAGCCAAGCCTAAATCTTGTATTGTGACCACAGGGCTCCCCTTTATGCAGCCTCTGCCTAGTTTCGTTGCTGTGTCCCTTAGTCGCCTCCACGTTCCAGCATTGTAAGCCTGCCTCCCAAGTGCCCCTTGGTCTCCTGGCCCTCCATGGGCATACACATACTGCTCTCTGTCTAGAACTCTCTGTGCCTTCTGAAGAGTCACACTTATCTTTCAGGACTAAATTCAAAGGCCTAATTCAAATAAGGCTTTCTTTGGGAAGCCTTATTTTAACCAGGAAAGGGTTAGCTGCCACTGCACTATGCTTCCAGAACATCACTACTTACAGGATATCAGTGCAATTTTTTGTTTTTGTGTGTCTTTCCTCCTCTAGCATATGACATTCTGGATGGATGGATCAGTGGTGGTCAGATGAATGGGTCCATGATGGTTGGATGGATGGGTGGGTAGATGATGGGTAAATGGATGAATTCAACAAAGTGGCAAAAACTTCTAATTATATCTCATGCCCAGGTACATCCAGGATGGCCTTGTTTCTTGGAGCCTCACAGTTCAGTCTGAAAAGCAATCTGATCTTGCAGCTCAGCAGCCAGTGGGTTTTTGACCTTTTGCTCCCCATTTTTATACCAAGAAAGCTAAGAAGGAGTTTTGATTTTAAAGGAGATACCTGGGTGGGTCATATACCATCATTGACCTGGCTCATGTCCCATTTGCTGACTTCCTCAGTTCCATCCTCATATGAATCTCATTCAGTCCTGTTCTCCACTCAGGAATCATGGGTTTATTTCCAACTTGAACTATGGCAGGAGGTTTCCACCTCTGGCCCCAGAATGAAGCAGCAGATGGCATGGCCAACAGCCATTGTCTGCAACCCAGCACTTACCTGTTCCTGCATCAGCAGAGCAGCACCTCTTGTTCTGCTTATTTTCTGTTCTGGAGCCACTTTTGTCTCAGCCACATGGGAAGGGCACCTCATGCAGCTTAGAGCCTTCATCAGCTTTTTGAGGAAGACCTTTCAGGCCAGCCTGCTCACTACATAGGGATGAATAAATGGAATGACCTGGAAATATAGTATTAATATCTAGCTCCTTCTGATATAAAGAACCAGCAGGCTACCCACCCAGGCTGAACTGGAAAGGCCCCAAAGCTTTGGGGAGCAGAGCCCAACCCAGCAGCTCTGGGATCCTCACTCAGAGTTTATGAAGCAGTGGGCAGAGCACAATTGGCTAATTTGGTTGCATTTTTATTTTTGTCCAGCCACAAACACCAGCAAAGAACTGAAAACGATTCCTTCCTTTCCCTTCCCTCAGAGCCAGGCTGGATTTATTTTTAGCTTGGACGCTGGCTTTGAGCTTTTAGCACACTAAATGCCCTACTCACTGCAAGCGAGGGCAGTAGCAGGGCATATTTTAGGATTTTGCCAAAACTGGGGAGTCGGTTGTTTGGCTGTAACTCTTACTAGGCTTTGCACAGCTGTGACAATACTGGGTGGTTCCAGAAAGACTCACATATAGAACAGGGTCTTGCTTTGGGGGCCTCTAAGAGAGTCCTTTTCAGGGAGGGCATTGTACCCTGCATGGATCATTGTCTTGATTGGGGTGGAGGAGGCAATCCTGGATGAAAAGAAGCAGGGAAAAAGGAAGGGAGCTATCATTTATTGAATGGCTTCCCAAATAACATGGTAGTTTAGAACCCAGGTCTCTGGAGCCAGACTGGATCCTAATCCTGCCATTACCACTTCCTAATGCTGTGGCTTTGGGGGTGTCCTTGACCTCTGCAGGCTTTAGATGCCTTATCTGTAAGACAGGGTTAATAATAACACCTACCTTGACCACCTGCTGCACACAGCATAGAGCTCACTCTTTGACCTGCAAGCAGGACTCCATGGGTGCCAGTTTATTATCATTACTATGCTGTCAATGTCTCAGGGTTCTGGGGGAGACCTTGACTCAGGCTGGGGGATAACAAGGGAGATGGCACTGAAGGAAGGAGGAGACTTCACACCAACTTAATGTATGAAGTCTGGGTAGCCTGGAGAGGCATACACTGTCTCACATGCCTAGTGGCAGGTTGAGGCAGTGGATCACCATCCCAACTCCTCAGAAACCTTTTATTGATCCCCAAAACAAACATTTGTGAAAAAATTTAAAGCGGTCAAAATTCAAAAGTAGGATTTAAAAAGAATCCCTAGCCTCATGGAAGGTTGTGTAAAACAGTAATGGCTGGGTAATCAGAAACATAGTGTAATAAATTGTCAATGATGGCTGATAATGCATTTAGAAAGGAGGAGGAGAAGAAGTTTCATCTCCACAGGGCAAACAATCCAGCTTCTCTAATCTAACTGCCAATCAGGAGTCCAAAGGTCTCAGCCTGCCTGTCTGATGATTCTTCATGCAAAGATGGTCTTGGCCCTGTTATCCTGTCTGGGCTGCCTCTGGGCTCCTTTCATTTTCAATGTCTGGATAAGGAGCCAGAGGAGTAGCCCACCTTTGTGCTTTAATCTGAAGAGGCAGGTGTACAGAGAGATCAGCCTGTCTACCTTGCACATCAGTGCACTTACATAGGTACTGTGTTGTTCAAGACCCATTCTAACCCAAAGAAGTAAGGTTATTTTCCTTAGATGGAAAACTGAGGCTCAAAAGGATAGTAATTTACTGGAGATCCTGCAGTGAAAGAGTGACAGAGCTAGACCGGAGCCCTGCCTTACCTGACCCCAAAGTCATAACACCACACCTTCTCCAGGACAGGCTACCACTGACTACATGGTAACTGCTTGAAACATTGAGTAGATTCTGCCTCATCTTCCTCTTCCATGAGCTCCCCATTTTTTCCACTTTGGTGACAGGTGCAATGCTTGCACACACGATGGACACCAGCAGTGCTAAAAGAATGCTAGTCAAATATACAGAGACAGAAAGTGGGACAGTGGCTGCTGGGGGCAGGAAGAAGGGAGATGGGGAGCTGTTCTTTAAGGGGTATCGAGTTCCAGTTTTGCAGATTTAGAAAGGAGATGAGTTGCTCAGGAATGTGAATAGACTCAGCACTCCTGAACTAATTTACAAATTATTAAGTTTTAATTATTAAATTGTATGTGATTTTACCTCAATTGTAAAACATTAAAAAAAAAAAAAAAAAAAGGGAGGTGCTGTAAGATGGCGGCAGATATGGTCCCGTAGCCCATCTCTCCCTGGTCAGCAGGTGAGAGGGTGGGAGCTCTGAATCTTTCCCTGGGTGAACTATTGGAGTGGACGGGCAGCTTGTGAGACACAGAGATCGGGAGGATTGGCACGTTTGAAATATAGTTCTTAACAGTGGAAACTGTTGTGTTTCCCCCTGCCATGCGGAGGGGGAGCCAGCCCCTCCCACAGGGAGGACAGCAGGTCCCAACCCACAAGCTCTAATCAGAGAAAATTCCCCTGAAGCGTGGAACTCAGAGTTTGACGATCAGAAAGGGGCGCTGCTAGAAACCATGGAGACCCAGGCAGCCATGGCGTGAGCCGAGGGGTCCAGACTCTGCCGGACTGACACATTGGAATGTCCAAAATGGTGAGTGCCTTTTCCCCAGATCAATGAGAGAGAGAAAGAATGGGTGACCAGCCAGTGTTACACTAGGCAGGGACCCTGGTGAAGCCTGAGAGATGCGGAAAAGACACTTTGAGCTGTGGAAGTTGGTGAGGAGGGCCCCTGGGCACTTCAGCTGGAGAATAACTGAAGTTCAAGGTTCCACCAACAGCCCCGTGAAGCCCCCTCCCCTGCAACCTTCACGGCTGTGCTGCTGAGAACGGCTATGAGCCACTGCAAGCCGCGGCCATAGCAACCGCTGCTGTTGCTGATGCTGCGGTTATGGTGCAGCCACCGAAGCCGCTGCTACCGTGAGCCGCGGTGCCACCTCCCCGCGAATAGTGACACCGCCGCGTTCCCCGAGATCTGCAGCAACCACGA
The DNA here is from genome assembly GCA_963573935.1 of Arctocebus calabarensis. NCBI lineage: Eukaryota > Metazoa > Chordata > Mammalia > Primates > Lorisidae > Arctocebus > Arctocebus calabarensis. The sequence goes on along the minus strand of CAUYON010124249.1, from coordinate 421 downwards.
GCCCACTCCCCCGGCAGTCACCACGAGCCCCGCTCCCGCGCTCCCCTCTCACAGCAGATCGTTGTTGCCGGACTGCACTGCAATTCTATATACATATAAGAATAATAATATTTTTGAGATTTTTTTTTTTTTAATATCCTTTTCTTGGAGGCGCTATCGACAAACAATTCTTTACTTCACATTCTTTTCTTAGGCTATTTCTATTACCTCCTATCCTCAACTGAACATTCTTCTTCCTCTCCCGTGTTAATTTCTTTGTTCTCTCTCCCCCTCCCCTCCCTCCCTTCTTCTAGCTTCTAAGAGTGCTTATATCATATTTGCTAGAGGCTTTTCTTTTTCTCTATTCTCAAGTATTTTATAAGAAGCATTTTTATTATAGAATTCTTTTTTTTTTTCTTCTTAGCTGTTGTTTTGTTATTGG
>CAUYON010124243.1:0-15017 GCA_963573935.1 Arctocebus calabarensis | reverse complement strand
AGACAGAGCCTCAAGCTGTCACCCTGGATAGAGGAGTGCCGTGGCATCACAGCTCACAGCAACCTCCAATTCCTGGGCTCAAGCGAGTCTCCTGCCTGCGCCTCCCAAGCAGCTGGGACCACAGGAGCCTGTCACAACGCCTGGCTATTTTTTTTTGTTTGCAGCATCATTTTGTTTGGCGGGCCTGGGCTGGCCTTAGAACCTGCCAGCTCAGGTGTACGTGGCTGGCGCCTTAGCCCGTTGAGCCACAGCGCCAAGCCGAGCAGTGCAATTTCTATAGGCCAGCCAGCCCCTGGCTCTGCATCAGAGGCCATTCTGGTGAGGCCTGGCTAGATGTGGCCATGACCAGCCCAGCCCTACATGCACAAATCCTGAGGGGCAAGAAGGTGGTAGGTTAAAAGGTAGAAGGACCTCAGCCTGGAGTGAGGCTTTAGTGTAAGGGCCACAGCCCTGGGAGGAGGGGACAGGGAGCTCTCAGCTAAAAATAGCAATGGGGGAAGGGTGTGGAGGGTGGCCAAGTGCCAGAAAAGAAATCTGATCTGCCCTGGATGGTGAAATGCTGAAGTCAGCAGTTTGGGGCCACTCTGGCAGGAGCCTGGGGGCTGGGGTCCCCACTACTGCCTGGTGAGAAGCTATGGGCTTGACTTCCAGCCCTGCTCAGTTCTTCCAGAAATCACCTCCTCTATATGAGACTCGATTTCTGCATCTGGTCAGTGAGCGACAGAAAGAGAAGACAGCTTTCTATCCTGACAATGTCCCCTGGGTGAGTGTTAGACTTCACAGTGTGGAGGCCTAGAGAAGTTAAGGCACCTGTCAAAGGTCACAAAGCAAATAAGTGGCAGGCCTTGAACCCTGGCCTTTGTGGCTGTTGTCCAATTCTCTCACTGCTGAGTGAGATATCAGAGGTCCAAAAAGCCATGGATTGGTTTCAAGGTAACCTGTAGCACTTTAGTCAGGCAGAGCAGTGGTTAAGAGGCTTCTAAGGCCAGTCCAGGCATCTGCCAGCTCTTCTCATGGCTTCCTGGTGTCGAGGGGTGCAGGATGGTGTGCACACTCGAGTGTGCACAAGTGTATTTATACATGTGCATGTGTGTGCTAATACTGCTCATGGTAATGCAGGGCACTGAACACGCTGCAAAAACCTGACGTATTCTTCCCCTTCTGGGTGGGGGTCTTGCAGAGGAAGGGCTACTCTTATGTGACTTTTCCAGGGGGTCAGAGGGAAAAAGGAAGCCTGACATTTCCCAATCCCACTGACCCCACTTTTTCACCCAGGCACTGGAAAGTCATTGCATAACTGACCCTTCACTGCCTCCAAGGGCCAGGGTGCTCAGTGTAGGAAACTCTGCAGGCAACAAAATGATGGAGGGCCCCCAGATGGCCCGTTCTCCTCCCTGGACCCTCGGTCTCAGCTCTAAAACACTCACAGCCCCTGCCATGTACAGGGTTACCTCCACCAGCCACTCCTTTTAACCACTATGGATGAGGAATCCAAGGTCCAGAGAGGTTGAGAGATGTATCTGAGGTCACACAGGTGGGAAGTAGCAGAGCTGGGATTCAAACCCAGGGCTGGCTAACTCCACAACACCACTGGCCTCCTGCATGGTCTTAAGCTCTGACCTTCTCCTTACTGTTGTCTGTGGACAGCCCCCACATGACAATAGTCTTGATAGCCCTGGGAAGGGAGGAGAGAGAGTGTGTACTCACTGTGGGATAGGGAGCTACCTAATGGTACTATTCTCACAACCCCTTTGCACACCCCAGTCACATTACCTTGCACACTCTGTTTCCCAAATCCACTGCCAGCTACACTTCCTCCTGGAAGTTTCTTCACTGTTCTGGCCTCTACACCTAAGCCCCGACTCCACTTCCAAGGCCCAGCTTGCTACTCTCTGACAGTAGCCCCTGGGCCCACTCCACACCTGCTGAAGGAAAGCCAGACACACGCCCCTGCAGCCTGTGCACACATGCCCTCGGCCAGGGTCTCAGCCAGGTCCTCTAAGCCTAAGGTGAGCCTGCCACCCATAGAAGGCACTCATTGGTGTGGGGGCTGGGCTCCCCAGCAGCAGTCACCCCACGTGGCAGTGGGATCATCGATCCAATCTTCTCACCAGAACACAAGGCTCGTTCCCAAGGCACACAGCCGCCAGGCCTTTGCATATCTTTTTGCCTCCAGGGCTCCTGGCACCATGGCAGAGGTTGTTCCTTACTGGACACTTGAGTGCGCATCAGGACCACCTGAGGCACCATTGTGACACAGACTACTGTTCCCCACCCCAGGTGACGGTTGCAGTCCATGAATCAATAAGTCCGATGGGCCTGAGAATCTGTGTCTCTAGCAAATTCCTGGGTGATATTGATGCTACTGGGCTGGGGACCCACTCTGGAAGCCACTGCCCCAAACATTCCTGATTACAGATTGTTAAGGTAGGATTTCCCTGTGATGGGAATTGGTTAGGGGATCCTGGGGCCGGGAGTGGGGGATGGACTATTTGGGGATATTCTATCACCCAGCTGCCTATAGAGTTTCCTGCACGGAGCATTCTGGCCCTTGGGGACAGTGAAGGGTCAGTTTTCCAAGGACTTTCCAGCTCCTGGGTGAAGAAGTGGGGTTAGTGGGATTGAAGAGTGCCAGGCTTCTTTTGTCCCTGCAACGCCCTGAAAAAGTCCCAGAGAAGGCGGTCAGATACTATCCTCTCCACCCCTCTCCCATATTCCCATTCTATAGGCCAGGAAACTGAGGCACAGAGAAGGCAGGGGACTTGCTCTAGCCATACAGGAAGGTAGGGTCAGAGCTGGGAGTAGAGCCCAGGGCTCATGCCAGGAGCTGGCTGGCTGCAGGACACTGAGGCTGCTGGGCTTGCAAAGGGCAACAGCCTATAATAGTGGGGGGAGGGCCATCTCTTTACAAGCAGGACTGGTGGTGTCACTGGCAGTGGGGTGCTGGAGGAGGGCTGGCCTGGCTTTCCTGGCCCAGCCCCAAAGCTGTGACTCCTCAGCATCTGGAAACCATCACAGGGAACAATGATCGTGGAGTATTAGGCCTGACTGCTCAGGAAAGCAAAGGAACATGGGCCTGCAGGCACCTCCTGCCCCCACCTCCACCAGTGATGTTTGCCTTGGCACCGGCAAACGCAGCTCCCAGCGGACCCAGCTGTTGGGAAAAGTCAGGCCCTGAACTACAGACGTTGGGGGCTGGCGGCAAGGTTGGGTGCCCAGAAGCCTGGACAGAGGCCAAGAGACTCAGGCTTAGCTCCCTGCTCTGTCCTGAAAGACTCCTGCCTCAGGACTTTAGCTCCCTGGGCCTCAGTTTCCTTGCAAGGAGCTCAGGGACTACCCCAACTGGGCTGGCTGCTCTCCATGTACTGGCTGTGTCTGCCCAACCTAATGCCCAGACCCAAGTTGTCCCCAGAGGTATGCTTGTCCTCTGTAGGCCAAACACCTAGCCATGAAGCAGGGAAGAATTGGGGCCACAGTAGCTGTGAGCCTTTACTTCACCTGCCATGGGATCCCCCATTCATGCCCTCCACAAATATGTGACCCAGAGGAGGGAAGTTAGCAAGACAGACATACCCCCAGGCCCCTGCACTTACAAGTGGGTGGGAAAGAATAAAATGAAAGTATCAGGCTCAGTACCCGTAGCTCAGTGGTTAGGGTGCCGCCACATACACCAGGGTGGTAGGTTCGAACCTGGCCTGGGCCTGCTTAACAACAATGACAACTACAACAACACCAAAAAATAGCCAGGCATTGTGGCGGGCACCTGTAGTCCCAGCTACTTGGGAGGCTAAGGCAAGAGAATCACTTAAGTCCAAGAGTTTGAGGTTGCTGTGAGCTGTGACACCACAGCACTCTACTGAAGGTGACATAGTGAGACTGTCTCCACGATAAATAAATAAATAAAAATGCAAGTATCTCATTCAAGTAATTACAGCTGTGATGAGAGCTGTGCAGTATGGGCTGCTACTGCAGAGACCTGGAGGCCCTTACTAGAATGGGCCCTCACGCAGCAGGGTCTGTCCAGGACAGTCTGGACCTGCCCAGTCTCTGCCATCTCACAACTCAAACTGCAGTAAGGTGGGTGTTTCTTATCTCCTTTCTGCCCCTGCTCCAACCTTAATACGCTGACACTAATAAGTTCTGTGACCTGCGATAAGTCCTTTCCCTGCCTGGGTCTCACTTGCCCCATCTGTCAATGAGTGGACAAGGTAGAACCAGGATAGCTAAATGCTTTAGCTCTTGTGTCCACTCTGGTTACTCACTTCTAAAGCACTGTGTTGAGAAGGACTCTGCAGCTGCATTCATGCTCAATGGGCAAATGGTATGATACTGGTGATGTTGCCTTGCCACGGTGATGGGTGGCAGGCATACGTGCCTTGTGTTGGCATTTCTGGCCTAAGCAGATCCTTCTGGTACAAATGTCCCACAAGCAGACAGCATGTGGGCTTGAGGGGCAGATGGCATCTGGGCCCAGGACATTCTCCCTCCCCACTCTAGGCCTGGACCAGAGGATAGTTCTGGCCCTGCTTGTGCCATACGGGTGCTATGGCTTCAAAATATGCCTCTGGCTGCAGAAGCTCCTTAGAAGCATGACTCTTCCTCTAAGAAGCCTTCCCTCCTGGCCTTCGCGGCAGACATCTCCCCACCTCTAGGGGCCACTTATGCTTTGTGCATCTCTGTAGGATGTACCACTTGGTTTGTGTGTCTGTCCCCTCCTCTCCAGACCCTTCCTCAAGACCCATATTGGACACCTCTCTGATTCCCTAGGCCCAGCGTGGGTCTGGCATAGGGCAGAGAGCCTCTGGGGAGGAGGTAAAGGACAGAGTGACCATTTGGACTTTACTATCAGCCTGAGATAAGCAGCTAGAAGAGAAAGCCAGGAAAGGTTGGCTCATGGGGAAGGGGGGCGGGCAGTGGCCTGGCAACTTCCTGGACAAGCACGCCGGTTGATGTTCCTGGTCTTCAGTGTGGCCATTGTCCCTGATGGTCCAGAGAGCAGGCTCAATAGGCCCTCTGTCCCTCCCTGAGCCGGCCAGCTCAGCTCGGTGGTGTCCCAGCCAGGCAGCTGGGAGGCGAGGACCAACACTTCCTGTCCCCACTGTGAGTGTTCAGAGGAGTTGGGGGAGGAGGGGGGCTCTCAAGACAAGCACCCATCTGTGTCCCCCAGAGAAGCACTGCCCAGCTGGGGGAGGAGGCGAGAGAAGGGAGAGTGGCACTGAGAGTGGCACTCAATCCTGTGTCTCAGCCTCTCCTCTCCCAATTAGCTCTCCCTTTAAGCTGGAGCTGTCAGGACAGCCACTCTGGCCTTCTTCCTCTTCCTCGAACAGGCCAAGCACATCCATGCCTCACCTCTTGGACTTTACACTTATACTTTCCTCTGCCAGGAATATTCCCCCTCACCCCCCAGATCTCCATCCAGTTTACACCCTGCTTCCTTTGTCTCTATTCAAGCTGTCACACCTCAAAGATGCCACCCTGACGACCCTATTTAAACATGACCTAACACCGCAGCGTACCCGTTAGTGTCTATTTCTTTACTGTGTGCTGCCCCACAGAGTGTGAGAGGGACTCTTCCCTTGTCTTTCTTGTTCACTGTGGTATACCCCCAGTACCTGGAGCAGCACCTGGCATACAACAGATGCTCAAGAAACACGTGCTGAATGAACAGATAAAAGCAGCAGCCTTGAACCTGCACACTGAGACCTGTGCTCAGAAGAAGCAGGGCTCTGTGTTTTCGGGTAGCTGGGGAGGAGGCTCTGAGGCACGCAGGAAGATGATGTCAGAGTGGAAAGGGTTCTACGTGGCTGGGGCAGCTTGTATAAATTGCAGCACACAGGAAGCAGAGGGCTTGGGGCTCAGAGGCCAGCAGAGGCCAGGCTACTCTGGGCCCTGGGACTACATTGCAGAGGTAGAAGTCAGCCCAGGGGAGACAGGGATGGGTTTGAATTGGGGGCACCAAGGTTAGCCTGGCATTTCGGAAAGATGTCTGTGGCTGTGCATGGAGAATGGATTGAGTTGGGGGAGGGACTAGATGTGAGGACATCCGTTGCAGGGTGCTGCCGCATGGCTGGGGAGAGGTGATGGTGGTGGTCTGAGTGGCAGAGAGCAGAAGCTCAAGGGACGCCGAGACAGGCAGGAGGTAGTCTAGTCCTAGGGCAGAGAGCAAGGGCTCAGGAAAAACTCCAAGGGGTCTGGCCTCAACCATTGCACACAGAAGCGGGGTGGGGCAGGCAATCCCTTCCTGGCTCTGAGCAGGGCAAGGCTGGTGGGTGAGGGAAGGTGACAGCTGTGTCCTGCAGTGGCAGTGATAGATGGATGGGCGACTGGCCACTTTGGTGGCAGGTAACAAAGATGGATGGGATAGCTTGATGATAACTACCTGTCCTGGCTGCTGTCCTCAGGAGTCACCTGTAAACCTGTCACATGAAGTCTGCATAATGTGCCCCTGTGAGTAGGGTCCCCAAAGCTAATTTGGAGGTGAGGCCAGGGCACCCTGACACACACACACTAATCTCACACACACACTCCCCTGCAGGTGAGTGAAGGCGCTCAGAGCAGGGCCTACCTAGAAATGGCCAGGCCACATGAACACAGGCCAACAAGGCTGGCCCAGGGCTTTCTCGCCTGTTCTAAAATAATCCTTCAGTGCCAAGAAGAAGATGGTGTTGGGTCTACAATGGAAGGAAATCCAGAAGGGAGAGGATGGGCCTGCAGTTTAGAAGGAGACAGCCCGGCCCCTCCTCTGGCTCTGCCCACAGAGCACAGGCATGGTCCTCGGCCACGTGGGCCTGCCACGGTCTTTTCCCACTTCCCAGCAGCCCCCCACTTACAGAGCAGAAGGCTGAGGCCAGCGGCAACAGGTGACCTCAGCACCACACAGCCCGTGAGGGGCAGGGTGGAACTCAGCCACCTGGGCTCCACCCAGCCCAGTGTTGGGAGAAGAGTCTAAAGCAACCATGGGGATGTAGGCAACTTCCAGAACGCTCTCCCTGAAGCTGACACCAAACCACTCTGAGAAGACCTCTCAACCCCAGAGGGCTGCATATTATGCCAAGGTTTTCCAACCTGCCCCTGGTGCCATCTCCAAGAGCCCATGTTCCTCTCTAGGTGACACCAGGGCAGGACCTCAGCAAGTCAACTGTCAACAGTCCCTGGAGCCTGCACTCATGTGCTCCTGGCAGTGCCCTGTTCCTCCTGCCCTTGCCTCACTCCCAGCAGCCCAGATAGGTGGAATCTCAGGAGCGGGAGGAACCACCTGGGAAGTGTCAACTTGTGTAAGCCTGGGAGCAAAGTCTCCTTGCTCTGCCTCCCCGGGGGCAGTGAGCCTGCCCGCTGCTCTGGACCTGGGTGGGCACAGGTCCACAGATGTGCAGGCATGCACACACACAGAAAATCACATGGCAGTGTGCTTCCCCAGGCATGCTCAGTGGCCTGACCTGCCAGCTCTGTTTTAAGTCATTGACAAGGAAGCAAGTGGCAAGGACAGAACAGCCGCTCCTTGAACCAGCTCCAGAACCTCCAGGGAGGCGGCTGTCAGAGTTTCCTGCTAACCTCTCAGGTCCCTGAGCTTGCCAACAGTGAGTACCCACTATGTGAGTGTGTTAGTGAGGGTTACATGCTGTGTTTGCCTTTACCCCCCAGAAGCCCCACGTATGCACATGTGGCTGGGCAGACTGCTCTGTACCTATCTCCAAGGTGTCCTCAGGTTGGGGGTAGGTCCAAGGCTGGTCAGCTGAAGGAAGCTCTGGAATTCCAAAAATGATACAAACAGGTGCATTGAAAGTTGGGAGAATCACACTGAAGGAGGATAAAATACAACCACTCTTATCTTTCCTGGGAAATGTCTATTTCCCTGTCCGTGAGCTGCCTGTGGCCCTGTGGGACAGGTCACTATCTGGCTATGGTCTAGCTGAAGTGAAAGAGAGCTCCGGCGTGCAACCCTGGAGACCTGGGTTTAAATCCTGACTGCCCTTACCAGCAGCAAATTTCTGAAATGCTCTGAGCCTTAGTTTCCTATTATTTAAGTGAGCATGATAACACCTATCAAGCATGTAACTGAGAAAATGAGAGAGCTCATGAGTGCAAATCATTTGCCCCTCAGTTGCAATTCAGGAAAAGATAGCCATCATCACCATTATCACCACTTCATCACCATTACATGGCCTCAAATCTCCGACGTCCACGGCCCCTACACTCCTTGTCCTCTACCCCACCAACATTCTGAAAACCCAAGAAAGTCTCCGAAACCCATCATTTCATCTTCTGAGTGAGGATAAGTCAGTTCAGCCAGCTTCCTTCATCAAACACAAGCCCCTTGTCAAAGACAGGTTCTATGCTGGCTATGTGGCCAGCTCTACCCGCCTTGCCCCAGGATGCTGGGTTTTCCCACATGGGATGTCATTTAATCCTCAGAGCAACTCTGTGGGTTATGATCTCCTGGCCCCCAGCATGGAAAGGGCCAGAAGGGTAAAGAGACTTTCTCAAGGTCACACAGTGCGTGACTGGCAGGCCCCCGCAGCCTAACTCTTCCCAGCCCAGCCTCTGCCTCCTGGCTTCCCAGCCTGATGTGCACTGGCAGAGTGGGCACTAGTTCTGGGGAGGGGAATGGAAAACTATGTGGTCTGGCAGGCAGCAAACAACCTGGAGAGGTCAGGTGGGGGCAGGGTGAGCCCCGCCTGGGCCTAGTGAACTCCCCAGGCTACAGCCTTTAAATGTGTACCCCTGAGTCACAGGGCTGGTCTCTGCCACTTTGGAGGGACCTGAAGGCCAACTTGTTCCCATAGAAAGCTGATGGTTCTGTGTAAAAATCGAGGCATGGGACAGATAGGCTGGAAAGGACCATGTGATCATATCTGGGAGGTAGGGGTCTCTGGGCTTGGGCACCAGCTTTACCAGGCAAGTCACCTCCTCCTTCTGGGCCTCGTTTTTCCATTTGGAATGGGGGGGTGAGAGAGAAAGAGAAGGAGAGAATGTTTGGGAAGGTGCTTTAGATGGGATAGCCTCTAATATCTGAGGCAAATCTGACAGGCTGGGAACTGATGACAGTGCTGTTGAGAGACCTGATACCCTGAGATGCTGCTACACTTCCATCCTGCCGTCCTTCTTACTGCATGACACGTGTGCCCCTCACACTTGCCCCACTTTCCACTCCTTTATGGCAGCATAGGAAGAAGAGCTGCAGCAGAGAGAGCTCCCTGGGGTCTCTACTCTCCCCACCCCACTCCTTCCCCCAGATCAGGATCTCCAGGCCGAGGAGGGAGGGGGCACATGTCCAAACTCATACAATCACCACCTTGTCTGGAGGAGACAAAGGCCGGGCCCCAGGCCTTGGTGGCCAACTGCCCAGATGGAATGACAGCTCACAGAGCTACTGAATTTAGAATTTTAAAAAATGTTAGCTCCACAATAGCTTACATTCTTGGAATCTCTAGAATTCAGAATAATAATGTATTACAATCAGACAAGGAGAATCTGCACCTCAAAGAACAATAACAGCACCCTGGGATGCAGAAACACAAGGAAGGGTTTAGAGTCACATAACTGAGGTATGGAATAGTCACAGCAGGCTCTTAGAATCATAAAATTCAGAACCACCAAGTGTCCGAATCATCTAATGTGGGACGCCTAGACTCCCAGAATAATAAAACTACAATCACATGACCTAAGAAATTTGGGACTAAACATCAGACAATGTTAGAAGCAGGAACACCTGGAATGTTCATTTCTGAGCCTCATGGAACCCTGTAATCTTGTATTCCCAGGGCCTCCACCTGCACCCTATCCCCAACCATTTCAGACCCAGGCCGCATCCTTTTGTCTGGCTGAACATCAGTGTCACCGGAAGAGCTGAGAAAATGCCCATGGCCAGGCCCACCCTGGATATACTGAGTCAGAATTTCCAGCACCAAACAATGAAATAAAAACAAAAATCCCCAGGTGATTCTAATATGAAGCTCTAATTGAACATCACTGGTTCCCCAGGTGGGGGAACAGAGACTGTAAGTAACTGGTCCAAAGACACACAGCGGTGGTCCCCAGCTTCTACACCAAGGTCAGAGCCTCCAGGTCTCTACTTGCTTCTTCTGCCTGGACCCCTTTGGCTCTAGTGGTCCTGTCCCCAACTCACTACGTCTGCCTTAGATAACCCCCACCCCAAAGGTGTTCCTAATGGTCTTGGGCACCACACAGGCCAGGACAGAGACACATAGAGCTGCTAAGCTCCCAGAGGCCCTCCTTCCCTGCAACATGCTCAGAGCCTCCCAGGGAAGGCCATAAAGGTCATCAAGGTCAATCTCTAGTTTCCAGGGAGGCCTATAAGGAGGACAGGCTCCAGACTCAGAGAGGTAGAAGCTGGGGTCCTTGTTTTTTGTTTTTGTTTTTGTTTTTTTGAGACAGAGCCTCAAGCTGTCGCCCTGGGTAGAGGGCTGTGGCATCACAGCTCACAGCAACCTCCAACTCCTGGGCTCAAGCGAGTCTCTTGCCTCTGCCTCCCAAGTAGCTGGGACTATAGGCGCCCACCACAACGCCTAGCCATTTTTTGGTTGCAGCCATCATTGTTTGGTGGGCCTGGGGGCTGGATTCGAACCCACCAGCTCAGGTGTACGTGGCCCTTAGCCCGTTGAGCCACAGGCACCGAGCCTAAAATGCACTTTTAAAGCCCTAGGCAGGATATATGCATCACACTAATATTATTTAAGTGATTTTTGTTTTTTTTTTTACTATAGTGAGCCTGAGTTGAATCCCTTTGCTACTTTATGAGCGAAAGTAGTCAAATTAACCTGAAGTTCGAAGATCAACCAGTTTAGCATTACAAGAGAATAATTTGGTTTTTATAATTTAAAGTGTTCTTCCACATATATAGAAATATTAATACATGGTAGCATTTTTGTTTTCTGATGTTAACATGTAAAACATTGGCAAAAATACAGTTTAGCTTTCCCCCCAAATGGATTAGATTATAGAAAGCTAACTGAGGCTGGGAACCAAATTTGTAGTAAAACATTGAAGAATGAGCCCCTTGAGAACACTGGTGTTTCCAATAACTGGAAAGAAAGAACTACAACACAGGGCCAAAGCCTCCCCAGTCCCTAAATGAACATATTTGATTAAATCTAAAATGCCATCAATTTTAAGTCACATACTTTGGATACTAAAGAAAGAAAACACACTGTCTATTAAATCTGACACAGTGTTGATTAGAAGACAAATCCTTCTAATATTGAGATAGGAAAAGTGTACTACTTGGAATCAATGATATCAGATAATTCTTGATGCCCTGTAGAAATAAAGTGTAAAGCAAAGGAGACAAGATCATCGAGCACTAACTATTATTAAGGATTAATTAATTAATTAATTAATTAATTTTTGCAGTTTTTGGCCGGAGCTGGGTTTGAACCTGCCACCTCTGGCATATGGGGCCAGCGCCATACTCCTTCGAGCCACAGGCACTGCCCAGGATTATTTTACTAATGCATGACATTCCAGCAACATTTTACTTAAGGGAGACTGAAGGAGAACTTTCACTTTCAAGAATTTCATATATATATATATATATTTGAGACAGAGTTTCAAGCTGTTGCCCTCGGTAGAATGCTGTGGCATCACAGCTCACAGCAAGCTCAAACTCTTAGGCGTAAATGATTCTCTTGCCTCAGCCTCCCAAGTAGCTGGGGCTGTAGGTGCCCACCACAACGCCCGGCTATTTTGTCGTTGTTGTTGCAGTTGTCATTGTTGTCTTAGCTGGCCCGGGCTGGGTTTGAACCCTCCAGCCTCGGTATATGTGGTGCCCTACGCACCGAGCTATGGCGTTACCCTCGAAATGCATTTCTAGATGGCTCAAAATTCTAATACTGAACTCTAGATACCACGATTTATCTCCCCTTAAAATGATGCTTTAGAAGTTGCATCCTAGCATTCGATCTAGTACAATGACAGTGGCACCAGCAGAAACTGCAACCGATATTACTGCATTTACCAAACGTCAGCACGGCTGGGGGGCTTGACAGAGATCATCTCACTTCAACTTCCGAGCAAGCTCCTGCCAATTGTTTCCGTGGGTGAGAAAACAGGCCAGGAGGTTACCGGGGTCGGGAAGTAGGAGGGGGAGCCCTGGCCTGTGCTGGTGCCCCCGACGCTGCTGATCTGGGTGTGGGGTCACCCCCTTTCCAAGTCATCCCCGTACTTAGAGGCTTCAGTCCGAGGGAAGCAATCTAAAGAGTCTCGAGTCTGCGGTTGAAATGATGCGAACTGCCTGGTCCATTCTCTTTTCTTCCTCCACCTCCCGCCCATTTATCCTGCTAAAGGGTAGACTCCTTAGGATCTCTCAGGCCAGGAGCCGACTGGCTCCACTTCCCAGGGCTGCTTCAGACCAGACTGCCCCCCCAACACCCCATCTCAGGGTTTCTAGCCAATCCATCTCAGGTTCCAAGCCGGTAGGGGCCAGATTCATAATCCTTGGTAGGCAAACAAATCTCATGTGTGCTACTTATGGAATTTATGCTCTCAAGCTTAGTTTCAATGTATATTAGTCACCAAAATCAGGCTATCTCTATCAAAATATTCAGGATTAATTAAGAGGAAAATAAGCAAGCTATTTATGTAACAGGAACCCATTTAAAAATACACATGCTGAGGAAAAAAGAAGGATACACCTTTCTTAAAACCTTGGCAGTATTCATATCTGAGTGACAGGGTGATGGGGAATTAATGATTTCTTTATAGTTCTCTGTACCCTGCAATATATATAGACTAGCTGTAATCAAGGGAAATCCCCAAGCCTGTTAAATTCCCTTATGCCTGGATACCTTATCCTGAGGCTTGTTACTTCTGTATTCACATCACTACTACAAAGGAAATGAGTTCAAAGTTGGCAGTTTTAACGAGCCCTGACAGACTCAGAGGTTTGCATCAAACAAACCCGCCTTGCTGGAAAATGTGCTTGCTTACCCATATTTTCCTTTGGGTCCAGCTCAACAGAGGAGAGTCTTTTCCCTTCTCCAACTGGTAACACTTTCTCAAGAAGAAAAACAAGTAAATAAAAACAGATTCGGGGACATGAGTGAATGAGGGCTCAGAACGGTTGCAGGGAACTCAGCCAGGAGTCGGCTTCCCCTGGACCGAGAATGTGCTCCAACCTGGCCTGGGTGCCAGACTCAGCCCTGAGGCCACAGGTGGGAGGTGGCAGTCTCCTGGCTTGAGACAGACATGGTCTAGCCACAAAACCTACCTGGCATCTGGCTGCCTATTTGAACTAGAATCTTGTTGTTGGACCAGCCCAGGGAGCACTAATGGAAGATGAATTAGAAATATAATGATATATCAATAGATAGCTCATGTCTGTGGGCATACCACTCTGAACGTGCCTGACCTCGGAAGCTAAGCAGGGTCAGCCCTGGTCAGTACTTGGATGGGAGATAGGAAGCAGGAGGGCAAGAACCCTGAGACAAAGGGCTTAGATGGTGCCCCTGTTTCTGGAGCTAGGGAGCTTGGACGGATGATTGAGCCTCTAGGAGTTGGAACAAGTGATGACCAAGGTCCTTTCCTAGGCAACTATTCTGTCACTCTGAGTGATTTCCTGGCTCTCGTGTTGAATAACTTATCTGGGCAAGAGCCTGGAAAATCAGTGTGCTCATGCCCTGGCACCATGACACAGGTGCCACATAGGCTGTGCACGCATCCGTTCACTTTTCCACCTCCAAGTTTGCATCGCCACTGGAGGGAGAGGATCTAAATGGAGGGTAAGGTCTTAAACTCTGCCTTTTTCTTTTTTGCTCTAAACTTTTCAAACCAAAAACATGAGGCTCTGATCCAGGTAACAGGATAATTAGGCCAAGTTTAATTTTTTGCATTTCAGATGTATGCTGTCTTGAAATCTGTAAACACATCTGTATTTAAACATCTTTAATGATTTTTGAAGAGTTAACATGTAGCAATCTTATAATTACTTCTAGATGGAGAAAACTAGTTTCTAAGGCAATGTTTGTTGACATTTGACATCTAAAAGGAATTTGCAGTTGGTCTCAGCTATAAGGAAAACAGCACCTACTCAAATGCCTTCACCCCTGCTCTTACTGCAAAATAAACTGTTTCAAGAAAGATCTGATTGTCTGTTTTCCTGGATCAGAAAACATAAGTAAATTACTCAACTGTTAAGAGGAAGGCTGAAAATTCACAGGGCTGTCTAACCTGTGTCCTGTGGGCCACATGCAGATTTTGTGAGGACTTTCTTTGCTTATCTGTGGTGGTCGATGTCACAAAAAGTACACATGGACCTTTTTTTTTTTTTTTTTTGCTAATCACTTTCTTTAGTGCGTGTGCATTTAATGTGTGGTCCAAGGCAATTCTTTTTCCAATGTGCCACATGGACACCCCTGGGCCTTAGAGTTTTTTCAAAATAGGAAAAATAGACCTACCTTGTTACTTGGTGAAAGTCAGATGAAGTAATTTAGATACACAATAGCTGCGCGTGGCCATGGGTTGACGAGGGAGAACTGGTCCACATCTGCTGAGAAGGTGCTGGCCAGCAGTGAGAGCCGGGGCTACCCATTTGGGATGTGCGGGGGAAAGAGAGCTGGTCAACAGTCAGAGGGTGTAAGTGGAAGGGGGGAGCCAGAGCTGGGAAAGAGTGGACAGTAGGGCTGGCACAGTGGCTCACGCCTGTAATCCTAGTACTTTGGGAGGTTGAGGTGGGTGGATGGCTTGAGCTCAGGAGTTCGAGACCAGCCTGAGCAAGAGCAAGACCCCATTGCTAGGCTCAGCACCTGTGGTTTAACAGGCTAAGGCACCAGCCACGTACACCTACGCTGCCAGGTTCGAATCCAGCCCGGGCCCGCCAAAACAACAATGATGGCTGCAACCAAAAAAATGGTCAGGTGTTATGGCGGGCGCCTGTAGTCCCAGCTACTTGGGAGGCTGAGGTAAGAGACTCACTTGAGCCCAGGAATTGGAGGTTGCTGTGAGCTGTGATGCCACAGCACTCTATCCAGGGTGACAGCTTGAGGCTCTGTCTCAAAAAAAAA
>CAUYON010124241.1:0-25041 GCA_963573935.1 Arctocebus calabarensis | reverse complement strand
TTTTTTTTTTTGAGACAGAGCCTCAAACTGTCACCCTGGATAGAGCGCTGTGGCATCACAGCTCACAGCAACCTCCAATTCCTGGGCTCGAGCGAGTCTCCTGCCTCTGCCTCCCAAGTAGCTGGGACCACAGGTGCCTGCCACAATGCCCAGCCATTTTTTGGTTGCAGACGTCATTGTTGTTTGGGGGGCCCAGGCTGGATTCGAACCAGCTAGCTCAGGTGTACGTGGCTGGTGCCTTAGCTTGTTGAGCCACAGGCGCTGAGCCAGGAATCTATATTTTGAGTGTGATTATTCATAGCTTTCAAGGGAGATTTAGATAAATTGTAACCTGGGGTTTTGAGGTAGTCTACTTGGCCTGTTATGTCTCCCAGAGTAGGGGGTGGGCTTAAGTGAGAACAGTTCTTGTTAGCTGTCAGTGGCGGCATTTGCCTACCTAACCCCCCATAGTATTGGGGTCTAGGCTGTAAGCAGAGCCAGCAATTGGAAACAAGACCAAGCTGTGTTACATTTAAAAGACGATGCCAGGTGGTGCCTGTGGCTCAAAGGAGTAGGGCTCCGGCCCCATATACCGGAGGTGGCGGGTTCAAACCCAGCCCCAGCCAAAAACTGCAAAAAAAAAGATGATGCCTATTGTTAAGCATTCCCATTAAGATGGAAAGCAAGGGAAACCTGAGCTGAACCTGCCAGTAAGGCTTGAGGGTCTGAAGGTTTAGCTTAAAAGAGTTAAACATTGGATCTTTCAATCTGGTTAAAGGTCCCCCTGCTCTTAGGGATTCCAAGGCAGAGTAATTGTTGAATTTTAAATATCATTCCTCATGGCCAGCAAGTTCTGAACTGGATTTTCCATGCCTGTCCAGTTTTCCAAATCTGCTCATTGGGTTTCTGCATTCGGATACAGATGGGATTACAGGTTCCAGGTGCGTTACAGGCACAGCATCCAAGATAGATGCAGCCAGGATTAGAAGTTCTTTTAACAGTAATATATTCACTGCTATTTAGGCCAAAGCTACTGATTTTTAAATTTCCTTCTAGCTGGGTATTTCCACATCCACGCATCATGCATGTTGCTTGGCCAGGCACAATTGGACAGAAAACCCAACAAAAAACATTTTTAACAGCACTTTGGAATGGACTTAACAATTTCCACAAGTCAGTGTGAAAGACTAGATCTGGGTTCCTTTCCACATTTGCTATTTCTTTCCCTTTATGATCTGATAGTACAAAGTATGAAGGGGTAGCAGCAGAGGCAAAGGGAAAACGGTTCATAACCCCTGGGATACACAGGAATGAAGTTAAGATTTTTACAGTCTTAGGTTGAGAGGGTCTTCTCCAAGGATTGCAATCCAGGGGGCTCCACAGTTTTCTTTCACCTTTACACGGGTGCAGTGGATCCATGTTGGCAGGCCGTTGACCTTCACAGCAGTCGGAGTGCTGAGAATGACAGTGAACAGGGCCTTTCCACCTGGGGGTGTCAGGGCCCCGGACTGGCCAGGTCTCAGGGCCCGGCTTAACTAGGTCCAGACTCAGACCGCTAAGTTACCTTGCTCAGGTCCAGTTTCTCTTAGGTGCCTGAGGGCTAGCTACTTTAACTAAAGAGAAGAGCATCTTAGAGAGAGTAAAGCAGTCTTCTTAGAAAGATAGATGTCAGTCTTTAGCAGAGCTTGGTGATCTTCATCAGAGAGACACCGTGCTGGCGTTCTGCAGGCAGGAGAGGAGACAGAGCCAGAGTAGGCGTGTCCGTGACAGCATGCTCATGCTCACGACTGCCTTCTCCAGCCTAATATAAGGCTGATCTCAGGCCTCTCAACACCACAGTTGTAGAGACTGCCAATTCACCACTGCTCTCATCTTAGGAGAGATGACTCCCTCTCCACGCTCTTTCCACCAAGGTGTTCCATTATTGAGCTATACAGGTATTTCTTATTATTACTCACTCCTCCTAGCCATAGGCTATATGGGCTGCAACATGGGGGGTCATTCTTTCTTTCTGGAAGGACTTGATGTACACATGGTCTCCTGGCTGGAAGGCACTGTCAGGCTCTGTGTCCACCCTCATGGGTTCCAGGTACATACCTCGAACCTGGAAGTGGAGGTCTTTCTGGATCTCAGAAAGGGACTGGAGATACTTTAAGAGAGAATGATTCGTTATTTTTCTTAGCTAAGGGTCCCCCACAGGGGGCAGCATAGGGGGAGGTCTCCTGTACATGATTTCGTATGGGGTAAAACTTGCTCTGTAGTGAGTACACCATGCTCTAAGGGCTGCCAAAGGAAGGAGCTCTGTCCACCTTTCATAGGTCTCAGCAATAAGTTTGGTCAAGGTTTCTCTCAGGATCCGGTTCATTCTTTCTATATGCCCAAGCTCTATGTCCAAAGGCACAGTGGAACTTTCACCATATCCCAAGGGCCCGACTAACAGCCTGGGTCTAGAGAAGAAACAAAGGCCAGCCTGTTGTCAGAGCCAATCCAGAGTGGCAACCCATACTTAGGGATGATTTCACTTAAGAGTTTCTTTGCAGTAGTCAGAGCTGTTTCATTTTTGGTGAGGAATACTTCAATCCACCCTGAGACAGTGTCTACCAATACTAAGAGACACTTGTAACCCTGGCTTGCAGTGAAGTCAATTTTCCAGTTTTCACCTGGCATTTGTCCTCTAAGACGGATTCCCATCAGTGGTTTTGGGCTTGTTTGGCCTTTACTTTCTCACATGTCACACATTGGGCAGAAGTTGACAGTTATTTCAGTCAATCTCTTAAGCACACATCTTGGCCACAAAAGTTCTTGTATCTTCTTTTCTCCTAGGTGAATTGTGGAGTGCAGTTGTACCAACTCTCTTCCTATGGACTCAGGTAAATAAATTTGGCCATCTGGCAATTGCAGCCAACCGTCATCAGTCTCATCTGCTTTCAGTTTCCTGGTGGGTTCTGTATTCTTTTTCTTCTTCAGAGTAAGTAGGTGCAGCATTAGGCTGGGGGTGGGGAATCAGATGGCTTCTGGGAGAATGTCAAAGAGCTTATCAAAGGCTCCAGAACCACTTTTCTGGCAGTCGCCACATGCTCCTAGGGTATCAGACTTTTGGTGTTCTGGGCAATTCATAATAGCCACTTTTTTTTTTTTTTTTTTTTTAACAGACAGAGTCTCACTTTGTTGCCCTTGGTAGAGTGCTTTGGCATCACAGCTCACCGCAACCTCTAGGTCTTGGGCTTAGGCAATTCTCTTGCCTCAGCCTCCTGAGTAGCTTGGACTATAGGCGCCCGCCACAATGCCCGGCTATTTTTTGTTGCGGTTTGGCCGGGGCTGGGTTCAAACCCACCACCTTGGTATATGGGGCCGGCGCCCTACTCATGGAGCCACAGACACAGCCCATAATAGCCACTTTTTTGGGAAGCCAAAGGGCTTGCAGCAAGTTCAGGATCTCTACATGTTTTTTGACTGCCTTTTCTGCTGAGGTGATGAACCCTCTCTCTTTGTATATTCGGCCATTAACATGCACAATTCCAAAAGCTTACCAGCTATCAGTGTAATGTTAATTACTTTGTCTCTACCATATCAGAGAGCTTGGGTCAATGCAATCAACTTGGCTCTTTGAATCAATTCACCAAACAGGAGGGCATATTATCGCATCTTGGATGGTCACAGCAGTCCCCGCCTTTCAAGTGCCTTCATAGACATAACTGCTTCCATCAGTGTACACAGTAGCATCAGCGTTCAGGTACAGGGTGTCTTGCAAGTCTGTTTGGCCTCTTGGCAGAGATCCAGTACTTCTTCACAGTTGTGGATAGGTTCTTGTGGGTTGTCATCAGGCATCAAGGTTGCCAGGTTCAGACTCTGGGTAGGGTTGAACCTCAGGGGTGGTTGGTCTAGGAGCAGGCTCTGGTATTGGGTGAGTCTGGTGTTTGACATCTTTGGCTCCCCAAATAAGAGTTTCTACAGAATATGGGGCCATGAGAATCAAGTCTTGCCCTACCATCAAGTCTCTCACACCAACAGAGCTGTGTCTGGATGGCTCGCAGGCAGCCTGGCCGTCCCAATGCTACTGGATTTAGTCTTTTTAGACAGGTAGACCACTGGCCACCTCCATGGCCCTAGAGTTTGGTTAGCATCCCTTTAGCTATTCCTTTTGCTTCATGGACAAGTACCTGAAATGGTTTTGTGATGTCTGGCAGCTCTACTGCAGGGACTGTGACAAGGGCTTGTCTTAAGTTTTTAAAAAACCTCTATGTCAGTCCAAATTAAAGGCCCATCACTGGCCATGGCAGCATATGGAGGCTTAGCAATTTCAGCAAAACCTTGGATCCACAATCAGCAGTACCCCGCCACCCCCCAAAACTCCCAGACCTGCCTTTTTGTGGTCAGAGTTGGCATTGGACAATTGCCTGTTTTCTCTCACCCTTCAGAGTTCGTTGGCCTGTTGATAGCTGGTACGTGAGATATGTCACTTCAGTAGGCAGATCTTGATTTTCTTAGCAGATATCTGCAAGAACTGGGATATCTGATATCTGATATCAGATATTTCAGGAGGCCTCTCATAATTTCCTGGCAGTCTTTATAATTGGTAGTCGCTAACCAGATGTTGTCTACATACTGTAAGAGAACACAATTTATATACCTCATTTTGAATTCTTTCAGGTCTTTTCTTAGGGCTTCCCCAAATAGGGTAGGGGAGTTTTTGAACCCTTGTGGAAATCTGGTCCATGTAAGTTGACTAGTGTTTTGGTTTCAATATCGGTCCATTCAAAAGCAAAGATTGGCTGGCTGGCCAGGGCCATTGGGATGGAAAAGAAGGCATCTTTTAAGTTTAGGATGGTGAACACCTGAAATTCTAGAGGCAGGAAACTGAGAAGGGGATATGAGTTTGGAACAGTTGGGTGAATAGCCTCTACCCATTTGTCCCGCCGGTAATCTGATGTCCTAGGCTTTTTGACTGGGAGAAATGGTGTGTTCCAAACTGACTGGGAAGGGGTAAGAATTCCTGCCTCCAGCAGACACCAGACATGTGGAGCAATCCCAAGCCAGGTCTGTTGGCTCACTGGGTACTGCTGAACTCGAATGGGTAAGGCACCAACCAGGCGTTGAACCACAACTGGGGGTGGTGGGGGTGGTTGGCTAGCCCTGAAGAGTTAGATTCAGCCCATATTTGGGGGAAGTCTATTTGTAGCTGTTAGCTAGCTTGAGGCCAGCTTGTCTGCCTTTTCCTCAGAGGGAGCTAGGAGGAGATATTCTTCAGACAAAGGGGTAAATAGATGTAACTGGTAGACTGGAGGTTCCCTGGCTGGGGGAGGACTTGGGTCAAGCACTATTTCATTCTCTTACAGAAGAAGAGAATGAGATAGTCGCTTGAAGCTTCTCAGGCAGTCCTACCCAAGGGGGGGCGGGGTAAGGGCAATCTAGGATTACCAGGTATGTCTGGGTCACCAGTTTGTGTTCTAAATCCACAGCTTGGTGTTGAGTGATGGGACACATCTGAATTGCTCCGGTAGCTCCTAGGATGGGGACTTTCTCCTCTGACAGAGTTCCTAGTGGGTCTTGCAAGACAGATCTCTCCACCCCCATATCCACCAGAAATCTAATCAGGCCGCCCCCCACTTTGGCTTGTACCATAGGCTGTTGGGGGCCTACTGGGAGAAGCCCCAGGCTTGTCAGTCACTCATTCTCATTTCATACGGGCAAAGCCAGGATTTTCTGTGCAGGCTTTTGAGCAGTGGCACACTCAGGGCACTCATTTTTCCAATGGCCCTTTTTCTTATAATAGGTACATTGAATTAGCTGTGCCGAGTAGTTACTGAATTTCTCTCCTTTTCCTTTCTTGGTTGATTTCCCTGGGCCTGGGCCTCCACAGTGCATCCACAGACTTTAACTTGCCTGCAGGTGGCCTTTTCGGCTGCTATTACTTTTTGTTTTTGGTTGTCAATATCTCTATTATCATAAACTTTCTGGGCAATCTCTAAGAGATGAGCAATATTCATGCCAGTAAACACTTCTAGTTTCTGGAGTTTCTTTTTGATATATGGAGCCAACCGAGAAACAAAAGCCAGATTTACTGCCCTGGTATTCTCAGGGGCCAAGGGGTCTAAGTGGGTGTGGATTTGGAAGGACTCTCTGAGTCATTCCAGATATGCCCCAAAGAACTCCTCTGGGAGGATTATCTGTGTTACCTCAGTTGTTTTAGACAAATTCATGGATTTTCAGGCAGGTGAAAGGTGTCCAGTGCCTGGGATCCTGCTGTAGTATTGAGGTCCCAGCTTGGCCACTTGGCTGGCAAAACATCATTGAATTCTCTCCTAATCTCCAGTTTGGTGGCAGAGGAACAGCCAGGAAGATTCTCCATGCCTCCATTCCGACCCTCTCCCATTCTTCAGTTGTGAGGAGAGTTAAAAGAACTTGCTGACAGTCATCCTAAGTAGGACAGCGAGTCTGAAGAATGGACTCAATCAGGGAAGTGAGAGCCTGGGGCTTCTCAGAAAAAGGTGGATTCTGAGTTTTCGGTTGTACAGATCCGAAGTGGAAAAAGGCACATAAACAAGGAATGGGTGACCCCTCTTGTCGCTTCCTCCTCAGGAGGTGCTTCCAGAGGGTGAAGATAGAGGCCACTCACCTGAGGTCCAGTCCGCCCAGACCAGACGCAGCCAGAGCAAGAGCTGAGGAGTTTGGGGATGGGGTGCTGATGGGCTCTCCTCAGCGGATGAAGACCATGGGGGAGGAAGGCTGGTTATCAGGGGGGTAGCAAGGCATCTTCCTCAGAAAGGGTAAGCACCTGCTTATAAGCTGCCTGGCCTGTCTGTGGCCTCGGGCAGGCAAGGAGAATGTCGGGCACAAGTTCCCACGGTGCATGCATGGAGCCAGGGAGGGGGATTTTGGACCAAACTCAACCATTAATCTACATAGGGATACTGGTCTGGATGACCCAGCTTCCCTGTGACCCCTTAGTGAACCTCAGTTGCTAGGGCCAGATTGAGTGAGCCAGTAGATGGCCATCTTACATTAAAACTGGGCCACTCAACTTCACAGAAAACCCAAAGGTGGCTTTTGGAAAACCAGACTCCATAGTCATCAGTAAAGCCAGCAGCACCTTGAAGAGGTGTCAGAGGGTTATTCTGTTGAGTTCCCATAATCATGAACCCAATCGGCAAGGAAAAAAACTATATCTGGCCAGACAATAAGTGTAACAGTCACACTTATAAGAACAAAGACAAACAAATACACGAACAAGTTGAACATGCACATCTGAGGCCAAAGGGTGTCCCAGTGTTTCTAGGAACTTGGGATAGGCTACCCAGTGCCAGATGGCCCTCAGGAGCCCCTATGTCTTCTTCTTGGACCCCTATTATCTTCCCTTAGTGCTATCTGGGTCCCCTGGGGCACTTATGGCGTCCCAATGGCATTGGTATCCCAGTGGCCTGTTCCTGGGGACATAATGTTACTTCCTGAATAGAAACTGCACTTAGACAGGAAAAAGAGAAAAAAACTCTTACATCTCGAGAGAGAGTTCTGGACCCAAGATTTTGGTGGAGTCGATCAGAGTTCCTCCAGAGCCCTCAGGAGGATGTTAGATTATAGGGTTCTGGAACAACTCAGGGGGGTGTCTCCCTTACAATTCCTGCCCTCTCCAGGGAGCCATACAGGGAGCTGACCTCTGGCCGGCTATCTCGCTGAGGCCTCTAAATGTTGTACCCAAACAAGAGTGGAATTATAATTACACCCTCATACTTAGTACTCAAAAAAGTCAGCTCAGAGTAGCAGGGGAGCAGGGTTTTTAACATATGCTTTCAAGGGGGAGGGGTTTTCTACAAGCAAAGTGAATACAGAAGTAAGACTTGAAAGATTAGAGTCTATAGGGAGGGGGTAAGTGGGCACAAAGGGCCTTTTAGGAAAGCAGGTATTTTATCCAGACTGGGAGTTTCCAAGTTCTTGCAACTCTAAATTTACCTATTTTTGCAGGGTATACTTGCTCAGGGACCTATATATGAGGGGAGGGGCAGTGGGGACTGCAAAGTTTTAGACCATATACAAGATGGAGTCAACCACTACAAAATGGCATCAGTCAGGCTTCACACAGGTACTAACACTCTGCAGGATTTGACATGAGGGAATATTCCCTTCTTCTTGAATCCTTCTATTCACTAGGCTTGCATTATCCCTTACACTCTTGGATTTTTCCCTCCTGCAAAAGTTTCTCCTTAAGTCTCTTTATGGTTCTTCCCCTATCGCTTCACTTTAAAACATTCTAGTGTCCCAAGACTCAGTACTGTTTCCTTTTCTATAACTTTTATTATAAAGAGAGGACATTTTTACACCAATAATTACTAAATACACTTCTGGAGAACTCTAGATTCATTCGTCCAATGACCTACTCAGCATGGATATCAAAAATATCTCCAATATGCCCAAAACAGTACTTCAAAACAAAACCTTGCACCTTTTCTCTCACTTCATCCTTATCTTCAGAATATCTTATACAAAATATCTCTGCCTGAGCCTCAGATCTTGACTCAGTCTAATATTTGTTTTTGTACAAACAGTAATTTGGCAGAGGCCCTCTCAGAACATGCTTCTTCTGTAGTCTGTGTCTTACAGACATATTAAGATGCTCATTTTTGCTTTGGACAAAGCTTATGCACTATTCACTTAGGACCTGTAACCTCTTCTATAAAAATAGTGACTCATGCAAAGATAAGGATACAAAGGTCATAGGATACGATGACCCATCAAGTGAAAACTGCAATGTGACTATTGTTCAGATAGTATCACCAAACTCTTATCAGAGGTGCAATGTTGGTATGTTAGTTTCTCTAAATGCCACACTATTTCCTTCTCAAAGTATCCAGGATATCCATTAAAATGCTAGGATTTACAAATATTCTCCTGAATTAACTTTTATCCTCTCACGAGATCACCCTTCTACCTGTCCTGTAAAATTTACAGCATAGAGCAGACAGATCATGTGACCCTGCAGAAAGTGCCATAATCAAGAGAGAGGCAGAGAAGTCTGTATATCATATGCTGTTTATCCTAAACTCATCAGATTTATACAATTCTACAAATGGCTAAAAAGTAGGAAGAATATCCTAACAACCTAAAAATGGGCTTCTGCAAAGAGTGTAATTGTATAATTAGCTTTAAATTTTTCCATAATAAATATTCAAAGTATAAATCTACCAATTATTAAACCTAGTATGTTTAAGGAGTTCTTTAAAAGTGAAAACTTTTTTCTTCCTTCAAGGTGGCAGATTGGAAGCTTTGTTAACATGTTTTGAAAGAGCAGAGTAATGTGAGAGATTTACAATGTGAAATTTTATTCAAGAAGAAACGTGGGGGCTCAAAAGAAAGAGAAACATGTTATCCTTTAAAAACAGCAGTGAACAGCAAACTGCATCATGAACCAAAAGGAAAACTTTGAATCTTCAGAGAGAGAGAAAGGAGGACAAAATTTCTCAGGGATATACTTTTCTACCAGTGAGCTGGGCAATCTAGGCTATGGGGGAGTACCTTAACCCTACCTAGTACCTGGATCTCATTTGTTGAGTGGTGGGGAGTATATGAGAAGGAGCAGCATTAGGATGTGTTTTGCATGTACTCTCAGATCCCAGAGAAGACAGAAGGAAGCCATTCCTGATCCTAACTCATACGGAACTTTACGGAAATCTGTCAACTATCTCTGGGAGTGGTCACACATTGGGAGAAGATCCCAACTGAGATTTGCAATCTAATCTCAAACAGGTATGAACCCTCAAGGCCAGAACTGAGAGGCAGAAGTGGGCTCTTGCCTCCGGCATGGGAGTGGGGTGCCTTCCCTTCACTATCTGAAGCAGGAGTGTTTTATCTTTGGTGGGAAGTCTTGCGGCCTGGGGCATTTTTGGTGATCTGAGCACAGTCTTATCTGGGACCAAACTGACTATTTTAGCTTTCTGCCAGCAACCTGCCACAAGTGTGGGACCTGCCTCTTCCAGGGCATGGAACCCGGGCAGGTCTCACTGCCGCCCCCTGGGCCATGGAGCCCAGATTGCCCCTTGTGTGATAACTCTTAGGTGTAGTAGAGGTATTTTCAGTCCTCCCAGGCACATTATACCAGCAGCCAAAAAACTGCCCTCAGAACCATTTAGGGACCACCACTTATGCCAGGACACAGACTTGCATGACCTAGCCTCTACCTGGCTTTGCCTTTCCACTCACCTTGGTAGCAGAACACAGACAGGGACTCAGGGCCCCATCCATCATCTGGGATATCTGAGTATTTCCCCAACTTAACACAGGCCAAGTGTAAACCTCATGGCTACCACGACTATAGCTGTCTCTTCCTTGCAAACTCTACCTCCTGGCCAGAAGTCAAAGCACAGCCCATTATGACATCTGTTAGCATGATATAGTGCTTGGGAAGGAGAAAACTTTTGTGTAACCTCAGTTATTACCCCCTCACCCCAACTACTCAGGAGGCCCTGAGTCTGTTCACTTGCCCAATATATTACTACTACAGCTAATAATTGAGAAAGCCACAACACTAAGGCTATTTGTAACCAAAGAAATCTTACAGAGTCTATGCTACCCCCTCACGACCCCCGTAAAGTCAGGTGCTTGCACTTGCCTCTGGGAGACCTGAAGGTAGTCAGCTTAGTCTAGCTTCCCCCTGGGGCTAAAAGGTTAACTCAAGCCACCTTATGTCTCACAGATGAGTCCATGACCTGAGGCCTCAGAGAGCTTCTCCAGATGACTAACTAGAGATACCAGTGACAAATTAAGAACCAAAATTACTCATAGATGGCTCAGCGCCTGTGGCTCAATGGGTTAAGGCACCAGCCACGTATGCCTGAGTTGGCGGGTTCGAATCCAGCCTGGGCCCACCAAACAACAATGGTGGCTGCAAAATAAAAAAGGCCAGGCGT
Organism: Arctocebus calabarensis; assembly: GCA_963573935.1. Lineage (NCBI taxonomy): Eukaryota > Metazoa > Chordata > Mammalia > Primates > Lorisidae > Arctocebus > Arctocebus calabarensis. The sequence goes on along the minus strand of CAUYON010124241.1, from coordinate 14,164 downwards.
TGTGGCAGGCGCCTGTAGTCCCAGCTACTTGGGAGGCAGAGGCAGGAGACTCGCTTGAGCCCAGGAATTGGAGGTTGCTGTGAGCTGTGATGCCATGGCACGCTATCCAGGGTGACAGCTTGAGGCTGTCTCAAAAAAATAAAAATAAAAAAAAAATTACTCATAGCCCAAGTTAAGGAGAGGTTACTAGAGACTATCAAAGAATGCACTGGAAGAATATATGATACAGAAAGAAAAAAAGAAGATAATAGAGATCAAACCTCAGGTGATGTGGTTTTCCAGGGAAAGGGTAGGTGGCAGTGCTTTGGCTTATCTAGTCCTTGTGGCGGACTGCCAGTATCTGAACTCTTTAGAAAAAGAGAGCTTCTTTTCCCTCATCAGCCCAAGAATGGGACTGGACTGCAACGTGGGGATTTCACAGGGGTACTACCCTGAGCTACTACCTCACACAGAGTCCCTTTCTTCTTTCCCTGGACCCATGCTGTGGTAGCAGGCCATCATACCAGATGTGCACCCATTGTGGGAATTTGCTCTGCTAGGGATCCCAAACCCACATGTCTTCACATCACTGGATCCCTTGCAGGCATTTCCCAGCACCTGCCTGTGGGGGCAACCCCACAGGATGGCTAGACTCAAGAGGGGCAGCAGGATCCCTCAAGGATTGCCACTCCTAAGAGAAAGGAAATTGTACCACACCAAGGGGGCAATCCATGGAAAAAAGAAACCAAAGTGTGGGTTTTTCCATGTCCCAGGACTTCTTGGCTATGGACAGGGAGTGGCTGCACATCTTCCAGCAGAGGCAGAGGTGCTGTGCTGGGCTCTAGAGGTGAAGACTGCGGTTTTGCCCCAGATCTGCTATCATGAAGGGTCCTGAAGAAGGAGACTTCTCTTCCCTCTTGCCCACCATTGCAGACACTTCTGGGACTTCTGTGGGAGCTTGGTCAGGTAAACCTGTGGGCAACCTATTGAAGGAATTTTGAGGTGACTTCATCCCTATGGGAGGTGTGCCTTCCAGGGTCAGGTTTGTATGAGCAGTCTTTCTCTCTCTATATATCAGCTGTTCTCAACCCTCCTAATGCCACAATGTCTTTTCAATGTTACAACGGGGTCACGACCCACAGGTTGAGAACCTCTGCTCTACATGAAACAGCAACATTCTGCAGATGGACAGAGCTTTGGGACAGGGGCATGACAGAAAGGTAGATCATTTTCCTGCTAGCCTGGTAATGAAATTGAGATAACCTTCCCTCTGCACCCCCCCTCCCCCCAAGACATCATTGCATTTCACTTGGAGATCCCCTAGCCACTTCCGTCAAGGCTGGAATTTTTGCTCTAGAGTGAGGAATTGCATAAGTCCATCTGCTTCAGGTGCAGCCAGTTCTTACCCATGGGTACCACCTATTGGCCAGAAGGCTGAACTGTCCAACCCAATGAATAAAGTACTTAAGACTGGGGAATGAAATAATTTCACGAGACCTTTGCCACTGAAGCCCTGAAGGAGATGGCAAACCTGCTTACATACCCAGTACATTGGTACTACAAGAAGCATTTGAAAAGCCACACAAGGATTTCCTATAACCAACAAACTCAGACAGATTATTTGTCACTGAAGCACCCAGAGCCAAATCTAGGTGATCAGAAACTAAACATAAACACATTATAGTCACAGTCTCAAAGGGGGAGGGTAGGGAAGAGCCTAATAAAATAAACAATAAATTCAAAAAATAATAAGAAGAAATTGGCTATCCAAATGAGAAGAAACTGGAAAAATAATTCTGGTTGGTAACTTAAAAAAACAGAATTTATAATATGCTCGATGGATCACAATAACTCTCCAGCAAAGGGATCCAAACAAAACTGAAATCTTCAAAATACCTGGTAAAGAATTTGAAATACTGATTATAAAGCTGCTCAAGTAGCTGCAGAAGAAAATTGGAAAAACAAAGACATTTTTAAAAATTCAGGATATGAATGAAAAATTTTCTAAAGAGAGAGAGAAAGGGAGGGAAGGGGAGGCAGGCAGGCAGACTGACTTCTGCAGAAGATGTATTTAAGTAATTACAAAATGCAGTGGAAACATTTGACAACAGAGTAGAGCAAGCAGAAGAAAGAATATTACAGCTTAAAGACATGGCTTTCAAATTAACTCAATCAGACAAAAAATACAGAAAATAGAATTAAAAGAAATGACCAAAGTCTCTGAGAAAATTGAGATTATGTAAAATATCCAACCTAAGAAATATAGGTATTCCTGAAGAAGAAGAAAAAGCAAAAAGTTTGGAAAACCCATCTAGGGGAGTAATTAAGAAAATCTTTCCAGCTTTTGCTACAGATTTAGATATCCATATACAAGAAGTTCAACAAAATCCTGGGAGTTTCATTGCAAGAAAGCTATCACCAAGGAATACAGAGGCACATAGTCATTAGACTAGGCAGAGTCAACACGAAGGAGAAAATCCTAAGAACAGTGAGATGAAAATGTCAAATAACTTATACAAGAAAATCTAAAAATCACAAACCTTACAAGCCAGAAGGGATTGGGGCCTCAATTTTAGTCTTCTTAAATAGAACAAATGCTGGCCAAGAATACTATATCCTGCAAAACTAAGTTTCATAAATGATGGAAAAATAAAACTTTTCCAGGTAAGCAGTCACAAAGGAAATTTGTCACTATTAGACTTGCTCTACAGGAAATACTCAAAAGTACCTTATACGTGGAAAATCACAATAGATACCTAGCAGTATAAAAATATCCAAAAGTTAAAGCTTATAGTTCTTATAAAGCAACAGTACAAGAGGGAAAACAAAACAAGGTATCAGCACAACAGTATCCCACATGTCAATAGTAGTACTGACTGTGAATGGTCTTAATGCCCTACTTAAAAAAGACTGGCAGAAGAGATTAAAACACATACACACCAGAGGAGTAAATGCCGTCTTTAAGAATCACATCTAACCCAAAAGAACTCACATACACTCAGTGTAAAGTAATAAAAAAAATATTCCATGCAAATGGAAATCAAAAGCAATGTGCAGCCATTCTCATATCAGATAAAACAAGACTTTAAATCAACAATGGTAAAAGAAAGACAAAGATGGTCATTCTATAATGATAAAAGGAGAAATTCAACAAGACCTAACAATCCTAAAGATTGTTCAGCTTCATAAAGCATGTTCTACTAGATCTAAACAAAGTAATAAAACAGTACCATTATAATTTATGGGGACTTCGACACCCCACTGACAGACTGGACATATCATTGAAGCAAAAAATAAAGAAACAGACTTAAACAAGACTCTAGAGTAAATGAACCTAACACACATTTATAGAACATTCTATCCCAAAACTTCACAATATACATTCTTCCCATCAGCACATAGGACATTTTCCAAGACTGAGCTTATCTGAGACTACAAAACAAATCTCAACAAATTCAAAAACCTGAAATCATACCATGTATCTTCTCAGTCCATAGTAGAATGAAAGTAAAAATCAACTTTAAGAGAACACTCAAATCTACATAAAGTCATGGAAATTAAACAACCACCTGCTGAACAATCCCTGGGTCAAGGTTGAAATTAAGATAGAAACCAAAGGATTCTCTAAAGTGAAGGGGACATATGGTTTCAAAATCTATGGGATAGAGCAAAAGCAGTCCTAAGGGGAAACGTTAAAGCCTTAAATGCCTACATAGGAAAGACAGAAAAGTTAATATCCTACTGTCACATCTCAAGGAATAAGGTAAAAAAAGAGCAAATCATATCCACAGACAGCAGAAGAAAAGAAATAGCCACGCTCAGAGCAAAACTAAATGAAATGGAAACCAAAAAATCACTAAAAGAGATAAATAAAATGAAATATTGTTTATTGGAAAAGATAAATAAAATCAATAGACCACTAGCAGATTAACCAGAAACAGAAGAGAAGGGACTCAAATAAGCTCAATCAGAAATTTTAAAAGGAGACATTATAACTGATACCACAGAAATACAAAGTACCATCCATGAATACTATGAAAATCTCTAGGCACAGAGACTAGAAAACATAGATGAAATGAATAAATTCCTGGATATGTATTACCATTAAGCAGAATCAGGAAGAAATACTAATACAGAATAGATGAGTAACAAGAAAAAAGATTTAATCAGTAACAAAAAAAAATCTTCCAACTATAAAAGCCTCAGACTAGACGGCTTCACAGCGAAATTCTACCAAATCCATGAACAACTGGTATCTATCCTACAGAAACAATTCTATAACACTGAGATGGGTGGGGGAGAATTCTCCCTAATTCATTCTATGAAGCCAGTATCGCCTACCAAAGCCATGAATGGACATAACAAAAATAAAGAAAACTATATAGGCTGGGCCAGTGGCTCTTGCCTGTAATCCTAGGACTCTAGATGGCCAAGGCTGGAGGATCACTTGAGCTTAAGAATTTGAGACAACCATGAGCATGAGTGAGACCCCCACCTCTACCAAAAATAGAAAAGAAAAAAAAAAAAAACCTACCTGGGCATTGTGGTGTGCACCTGTGGTCCCAGCCTCTTGGGAGGCTGAGGCAGGAGAATTGTTTGAACCTAAGATTGAAGTTGCTATGAGCTATGCTGACACTGTGGCACTCTAGCCTGGGCAACAGAGCAAGACACTATCTCAAAAAAGAAAACTATAAACCAATATTCTTCTTGACCATAGGTGCAAAAATCCCCAATAAAATACTAACAAACTGAATACAACAGTACATCAAAAAGATAACTCCATGACCAAGTAGGTTTTAGCCAAGGGATGCAAGGATGGTTCAACATATGCAAATCAATAAATATGATTCACCACATAAACAAAAACAAATACAAAGATCATATGATTATTTCAAGAGAGGTACAAAAAGTATTTGACAAAAATCTATTGCCCTTTCATGATAAAAATCCTCAACAAACTAGCATTGAAGGAACATACCTCAAAATTACAAAAGCCTTATATGACAAACCCATAGCCAACATCATAATTAATTCCAACATCATACTGAATGGAGAAACATTGAAAGCATTCCCCCTAATAATTGGACCAAAACAAGGATGCCCACTGTCACAACTATTCAGCATAGTATTTGAAGTCCTGGCCAGAGCAGTCAGGCAAGAGAAAGAAATAAATGCCATCGAAACTGCAAACAAGGAGGTTAAGCTATCTGTTTGCTGACAATATGACCCTGTACCTAGAAAACCCTACAGACTCCACCAAAGGATTCTGAGAATTGACAAATTCAGCAGTCTCAGGTTTCAAAATTAATGTACACAAAATCATGTACTACAAAATCTGTAGTATATAGCATGTAACTGTATACTAGTAACAGTCAAGCTGAGAGTCAAATCAAGGACTCAATACTATTTACAATAGCTATAAAGAAAATCACTAAGAATATACTTAACCATGGAGGCAAAAGATCTCTACAAGAACTATAAAACACTGATGAAAGAAATCACAGATGACACAAACGAATGCAAAAACATGCCAAGCTCATGGATTGGTAGAATGAACATCATTAAAACGTTCGCACTGCTCAAAGTGATCTAAGGATTCAACATAATTCTCATTTCACAAATCTAGAAAAGTTAAGTTTCATTTGGAACCAAAGAAGAGCCAGAATAGCCAAAACCATCTTAAGCAAAAAGAACAAATCAACAAATCTGCAGGAACCACATTGCCTGACTTCAAATTGTACTACAAGGCTGTAAGAAACAAAAAAAGCATGATATTGGTATAAGAATAGAGATATAGACCAATGGGATAGACTAGAAAACCCAGAAATAAAACCATTTACCTACAACTAACTGCTTTTGGGAAAAGCAGACAAAAACATACACTGGGGAAAAGAATCTGTCAATAAATAGCTATGGGAAAACTGAATAGCCACATGCAAAGAATAAAAGAGGATCTTTATCTCTCACCATATACAAAAAATTAATTCGAGATGGATAAAAGACTTAAATGTAAGGCATGAAGCCGTAAAACTTCTAGAAGAAAACAGAGGAAAAAGTCTTTAGACATAGGCCTAGGCAAAAACTTTATCATTAAGACCCCCCCAAGTCACATACAACAACAAAAATAAATAAATGGTACTTAGTTAAATTTAATTAAAAGGTTTCTATACACTAAAGGAGTAAATAGACAATCTGTAGAATGGGAGAAAATATTTACAAAGTATATATCCAATAAAAGGCTAATATTCAGAATCTACTAAGAACTCAAATAAATTCACAAGAAAAAAAAATAACCCTATCAAAAAGTGGGTAAATGACATGAGTTTTTCAAAAGAAAACAGGCAAGTGGTTAACAAATTCATGAAAAAATGCTCAGTATCACTGATCTTCAATGAAATGCAGATTAAAACCATAATGATATGCCACCTTACCAGTCAGAATGGTCATTATTTAAAAATCAAAAAAATCGATGCTGGTGTGAATGCAGAAAGAAAGAATGCACATATACACTGTTGTGGGACTGCAGATTAGTACAACTTATATAGAAGACAGTATGGAGATTCCTTAAAGAAATAAAAATAGACTTACCAATTCTAGCAATCCCACTATTGTGTACATCTACCCAAAGGAAAAGTCGTTTTTATCAAAAAGGCACCTGCATTCAAATGTTTATCACAGCACAATTCACAATTACAAAGATGGGAAAGAAAATGTGGTGTGTGTAGTGTATATGGTGGCCACAAAGTTCATGCACAATACTACTTTAAACTGCACAGGACAAAAAAAACACAAATGAACAAAAAATAAACTGCACAGGAACTTTACAGACACCCTGCGCACGTGCACCAAAGATTACATTAAAATGGTAATCTAGTATCTTCTAACAACCAGGATGGAACAAAAGACCATTCTTCTAAGTGGAATGGAAATACAAACACCACATTACTCAATATTAAATTGAAACTATTAGATCAACACTTACATAAGGAAGTAAAACTCAACCATCATTCAAGAAGGTGGGAGAGGAAAAGGAAAAGTTGGGTAAATTCATACCTAACTGTTACAATGCACATATTCTGGGTAAAGGGCACACTTCTAACTTTGACTTAAAGTGTACAAAAGCAAATTATATAACCAAAATAAAGTACCCCTGTAGTCTAGAAGAAAAATGTGGTGTGTTCACACACACACACACACACACACACACACACACAATGGAGTACTACTTAGCCATAAAAAGGAATGAAATAATGTCTTTTGCAGCAACTTGGATAGAATTGGAGGCCATTACCTTAAGTGAGATTATCTCAGGAATGAAAAAAATATCACATGTATTCACTAATAATTGGAAGGAAATGATAGGCACATATGGGCACAAGGAAATATAAAGGACATTGGAAACTAAGAAGGGGAGAGAGTGGGAGGGTAGTGAGGATAAAAACTTACATATTGTGTACAGTGCAGTTATCTCTATTCTGATGAGCATACTAAAATCCTCAACTTTTTGTTATAAGGTATCCATGTAACAAAAATATTTGTTAACTCCTTAATATTTTGAAATAAAACAAAAATAATAATAAAAATAAATGTTGTATAAATGAAGTATTTCAGGAAGTCATTCTGGTATATCCCTCTTGTTCCTGCTATTAAAGGCCATTTGTCAGTTTCATAAATAAACAAATCAAAAATGGTTCAGAAGTGTAAAATTGTACCACAATGTTCTCAAGATTTTAAAAGTGAATAATATTCTCAAAATTATAATGATCAGCTGTTCAGATGACCTCACAGAATCAATGAGAAGCACTTACTTACATCTAAAATACTTTAATAGTCAACAATAAAGAATACATCTAGCCTAATATCCAAAGGCTAACTTTACAAATTTGAAAATTTAGTAAAAAGCAGTTTTCTTGAATACAAGACAAAGTAACAACAAAATATAATATTCTGAATATAATGACAAGTTTTCAGATAATATGTAGTTATTTCACATTTACACCAAAAATATAAAAACATAAAGCAACAAATTATTTTTGCACATATTTTCAAAGTCTCAATTTCCACATAAGGTTTGGCTCTTAGGAAAATAAAAATAAAAAATTAACTACACATTTGATATTATTAAGCTTCTGAATCACAATGATTTTCTGAAATTAAATAAACAGCTTTTCTGCTTCTTTTACTTTTTTTTTCCTATCCATTTTAGCAATTACAGCCCAACGGTCCTCCTGAAATTTTTTCACACTTCCAACCTTCATTGAAGATCCAGAGGCTGGTAAGCGTGGAGGAGTCTGAATATAAAATAAAATAAAATAATTAACATGCTTAATTATTTTAAAAATATCAGCTTTAAAATTTGCTTTCTGAAATAAAATATAAATGCTACCATTTTGGGTGTTCTGTCATAAAAATGATTAGTTGATGGATTATTGTTCTTGTATACTTTTTTCAAAGTCTCTTCCTCTGCAACCATGCTCTTGAGGAAAAATACAAAAACATAATGTTGAGGCTACTATCTTTTTTATCATTAGTATATTATTAAAATTATAGTAATATATCACATATGAGAAGAATTAAGAGTATAAAGAGAGAGGGAAAAGGAAGAAAAGAGAAGGGATGAGAAAGAAGAGAATAAAGAATTACTAATGAAAGAAGACAACGACATAATAAATCCTCAATTAGCCAAATAAGCATCTAGATTTTTATGCTATTAAATATAATCGTGAAGCACTATGTGAAATACAAGATGTGTATAATGAGCAGCATTTTACTACTGATTTCTATTCCGGTTTCAGGGTCTTCATGCTACTACTTTCTTCTCCTCATTCTACCCCCAGGTCCAAAAGTGAGTTTTTTAGTAAAACTAAGAAGCTTACTTTTAGGCCTATAATAAGCATTCATAATCCCATAAAAATTATATTATCCATGATCCATCAACTCCACTTCTGGGTATACACCCAAAATAACTGAAAGCAGAGTCTGTACACCCATGTTAATAGCAGCATTATTCAAACAGCTAAAACACTGAATCCAAGTATCCACCAACAGATGAATGAACAAACAAAATGTAGCATACACATATGATAAAATATTATTCAACTTTAAAAAGGAAGAAAATTTTGACACATGCTGCAATATGGATGAACCCAAACGCTTTATGCCAAGTGAAAAAGCCAGTCACAAAAGGACACATATTGCATGATTCCACTTACTAAGATACATAGAATAGTCAGAATCAGAGAGACAGAAAGTAGAATGATAAGGCTATTGTTTAATGGGTATAAGGTTTTAATTTTACAAAATGAAGTTAGGAAGATAGATGGTGGTGATGGTTACAGAACTTTATGAATATATTTAGTAACACTGGACTGTACAGATAAAAATGGTTAAAATAGTAAGTTGTATGTTACATGATTTTACCACAATAAAAATTCTAAATTTAGGAATATTATAATTCTCTAAAATAACAATAGGTAAAACTTACTTTGTACTTTCTATATGATAGACACTGTTTTAGGCACTTTTCAGTTTTAATTAGTTTAATTTTCACAGTAGTTTCATGAATTAGATATACCATTATCCCTATTTTACAGATGAGGAAACTCAGGCACACAAATATTAAGTAATATGTCTTAAATCACACAGCAAATAAGAGTTAGGGAAAATCAAATCCAACTAGTCTGGTCATAAAATCCATTCTTTAAAAGAATATGCTACACAATTTAGTCACGTAAGCAGTAAACTCAATTGATCTTTTCATGCTCATTAAAGCCACACTTAACAAAAACTTAAGAGGCTTCATGGATGAGAAATTTCAAACATACACTTATAAATATAAAATTTCAGCAGAATTCCACAAATAACTCACAGAGCTATCTTTATACACTCAGAACCAGTATGCACCATCTTAAAAAATGAAATTTAAAAAAATATGTTATAAACTATCACTAAAATTTTACTTAGTGTATAGTAATTGACTATTCATAAATGACTGCCCATATAAAAATAATTAATAAATTAATCTAATTTAAAACAACAAAACCTTATCCATCCTTATGGCTCTTTGTAGCATTCTTTTCATGTCCTTTTTGGCCATTTATATGTTATATTTGGAGAAATGTCTATTCAAGTCCTCTGTTGTTTAACTGGGTTTTGTTGTTGTTGAGTTATAAGAGATCATCATATAACCTGGACATTTAATCCCTTCTCAGATATATGATTTGCAAATAATGCCTCCCACTTTGTAGCTTGGCTTTTAAGTTTCTTGATAGTGTCCTATGAGGCACAAAGTTCTTAATTTTGAAGTCCAATTTATCTACTTTTTTCTTATCTGTGTTTTTGATGTCATACATGACACTGCCAAAGTCAATGTCATGAAAACTTCTCCAATGTTTTCTTTTAGAGTTTTATAGTTTTAACTCTTAGGTCCTTATCCCAATTTGAGTCAATTTTTTACATAGCATGAGTAAATATATTTTGGATACTTGTACCCCCACCACATCATTTGTCATGTTGAAATCTGATTGTAATAAACCTTCCACCAGGCCCCCACATTCATTAACAACTTGGTGCCATCATCATATTAAAGAGTGACTTCTCACTCTATTAGTTCCTAAGAGAGCTTATTCTTAAATAAAAAGCCTGGCACCTCCCTCCCCTTTTCTTTTTCTCCCTCTCTCACATTTGATATGCTGGCTTCCCTTTGCTTTCTGCCATGAGTAGTAGTCTGAAGCCTACACCAGAAGCAGCTGCTGGTGGCATGCTTTTTCTATGTCTGCAGAACCATGAGGCAAATAAAACTCTTTTGTTTATAAAACCACGTCAGGTATTACTCTACAGCAGTGGTTCCCAACCTTCCTAATGCTGTATTTTCACTGTTACAAAGGGGTCATAACCCACAAGCTGAGAATCACTGCTCTATAGAATACACATACACTAAGACAGTAAGGGTCCAAATTCATTCTTTACATGTGTCATCCAGTTTTCCTTAGCACTATTTGTTGAAAAAACTGCCCTTTCCCCCATTGACACTCTTATCGAAAATCAATTAACTACATATATAAAGGTTTATTAGTAAGTAGGCTCTGTTCTGCTTCACTGATCTATGTCTCTCCTTATACCAGCACTATAGTATTTTAATTACTATCTTTGTAGTAAATTTCAAAGGTGGGAACTCTGAGTCCTCCAAATTTATCCTTATTTTTCAAGATTGTTTTGGCCATTTGGGACCCTTTGCTACTCTATATAAATTTGAGTATTGGCTTTTCTATTTCTATTAAAAATCTTACTGAAACTTTGATAGATTGCATTGAACCTAGGTATTGCTTTGTACTGACATCTTAACAGTGTTAACTTCTTCTTGTCTATGAACATATGATGTCCATTTATTTAGGTCTTCTTTAATTTTTTTCACCAACATTTTATAATTTTCAGTGTGCAGGTCTTTTACTTTCTTGGTGAGATTTGTTCCAAAATATGTAATTATTTTACATGCTACTGCAAATAGAATTGCTTTATTAATTTCCTTTTTGGATTATTCATTGTCAGTTTATAGGGAAAAAAATCAGTATTTGATACTGTACCTTGCAATTTTATTGAATTCTTTTACTAGCTTTAGTAGCTTTCTTATAGAGTCTTAGGAATTTTCTATGCATAGGATCACGTCATCTGTGAAGAAAAATATTTTTCTCTCTTCCTTTTCCTTTTCATCTGCATGCCTTTTAAATATTTTTCTTATCTAGTATCTCTTGCCAGAACTTCCAGTACAATGTTGAATATGAGCAATGGAAGTGGACACATTAATCTCATACTTACTCTTAGAGGGTAAGCCTTTAGCCTTTCACCATTGAATATGATGTTAGCTTGGGGATTCCATAAATACACTTTATCATGCTGATAAATTTTCCCAATATTCCTAGTTTTCTCAGAGTTTCTTTCATGAAAGGGTGTTGGATTTTGTCAAATGCCTTTGCACTGAAATGATCATGTGGCTTTTTCCCTTCAATTATATTAAGTAAGATTTTTACATTGATTTCCTTATGTTAAACCACTCTAGCATTCCTAGCATTCCCAGGATAAAATCCCAGTTGGTCATGTCAAATAATTATTTCAATATGCTATTGGATTTGATTTGCTAACATTTTATTGAGTATTTTTGTATCTAATTCATAAGGAATACTTGTCTGTAATTTCCTTATGAGGTCTTCATCTGCCTTTGATATCAGGGTAATTCTGGAAACCTCATAAAATGAGGTTATCTAATTTATTGGCATGCAATTATTCATAGTGTTCTATTTTATTTAATTTTGTTTTTCTTACTGAGACAGAGTCTCACTTTGTCACCCTTGGTAGAGTGACGTGGTGTCACAGCTCACAGCAACCTCAAACTCTTGGGCTCAAGGGATTCTCTTGTCTTAGCCTCCCTAGGAGCTGTGGCTCCCTACAGCCACAACAGCTGGCTTTTTGTTGTTGTTTGTTTGTTTAGCACACCCCAGGCTGGGATCCAACCCACCAACCTTGGAGCATGTGACTAGCACTCTAACCACTGAGCCATGGGCACCCCTAATTTTTTTATTTTTGAAAGGTCAGTAGTAGTGTTCCCAGTTTCATTTGACTTTAGTTATATGTGTTCTCTTTTTCTGTCAGTCTAGCTAAAGGCAGAACTAAGTTTTGCTTTTATTAATTTTCTCTATTATAGGTTTTCTAATGTATCTTTGCTCTATCTTTATTTCTTCCCTCTGCTTTCTTTCTCAATGTAGGCATTTATAACTATAAATTTCATTGTAATGACTATAAAAAGAATTCATTTTACTGTATCCCATTAAGGTTTGGTAATCGTATCAATATTGTCCTTTTTATTCATCTGTAAGTATTTTATAATTTCTTTGAAAGTATACAGCTGAATTTCTACAAATTTGTAAATATTTCAGTTTTCCTTCTCTTATTTCTAACTTCATCTACTTTTAGTAATAACAGACGATACTTTGTGTAAGGTTATTGGGCAAAATTTTCTGTATTTTCTACTAGACCTAGTTGGTTTATCATGAAGTTCTCTATTTCCTTAATTAGCTTCTCTCTGGTTGTTTCTCTCCATTAATGAAAGTTGGTTATTGTCTACTAGTTCTTCCTTCAATTCTATGAAGTTGTGCTTCATATTATTTTTAAGGTCTGTTATGATGTACAAATGTTTAAAACTGTCATATCTTCCTGCTTTACAGTATTGAACTTATTAATATATAATGTCCTATTGTCTTTTGTACTTCTGACTTAAAAGTCTATTTTGTCTGATAGCACAACAGCCACCATAGCTCTTTATTTTGCATGGAATACTTTTTTTCATCCTTTCATTTTTAATCAATTTGTGTCTTTGAACGCAGAGTGTCTTAAAGATAGCATATAGTTGGATGTTTTTAAATCTATTCTTGCATCTATGTATTTTAATTGGAGAATATAATACATTTACATTTAAAATGATTACTGAAAAAAGAAGGACTTCTGCCATTTTGATATTTGTTTTCTGTATGTCTTATTTAGGTTTTTGTTCCTGATATCCTCCATGAACATCTTTTGTGTTGAGGCAAATTTTTATACCCCAACATTCTCATTCCTTTCTCATTTCCTTTTATATATCATATAGATGATTTCATTGTAGCTACCATGAAGATTGTATTTCGCATCCTAATAAGAACCTAATCCAAATTTGTATCAATTTAACTTCAATAGCTTGCAAAACTCTGTTTCTACACAGCTCTATCTGCCTTTTCCATTAACTGATTTCACAAATTACATCTTTTTATGTTGTGTGCCCACTAATACAGATTAACTTTTATGCATTTATCTTTAAAATTATGTTTAAAAAGTGGAGTTACAAGTCAAAATTAAAATACTAGCTTTTAAAAATTGCTCATGATGGCTCGGCACCTGTGGCTCAGTGGGCTAAGGTGCCAGCCACGTACACCTGAGCTGGCGGGTTCGAATCCAGCCCAGACCCACCAAACAACAATGATGGCTGCAACCAAATAAAGGGCCGAGCGTTGTGGCGGGCGCCTGTAGTCCCAGCTACTTGGGAGGCAGAGGCAAGAGACTCACTTGAGCCCAGGAATTGGAGGTTGCTGTGAGCTGTGATGCCACAGCACTCTATCCAGGGTGACAGCTTGAGGCTCTGCCTCAAAAAAAAAAAAAAAAA
>CAUYON010124239.1:0-11958 GCA_963573935.1 Arctocebus calabarensis | reverse complement strand
AACAACAATGACGGCTGCAACCAAAAAAATGGCCGGGCGCTGTGGCAGGCGCTTGTAGTCCCAGCTACTTGGGAGGCGGAGGCAGGAGACTCGCTTGAGCCCAGGAATTGGAGGTTGCTGTGAGCTGTGATGCCATGGCACACTACCCAGGGTGACAGCTTGAGGCTCTGTCTCAAAAAAAAAAGAACACTAGGGCTCGGTGTCTGTGGCTCAACGGGCTAAGGTGCCACGTACACCTGAGCTGGCAGGTTCGAATCCAGCCTGGACCTGCCAAACAACAATGACAGCTGCAACCAAAAAATGACTGGGCGTTGTGGCAGGCGCCTGTAGTCCCAGCTACTTGGGAGGCAGAGGCAGGAGACTAGCTTGAGCCCAGGAATTGGAGGTTGCTGTGAGCTGTGATGTCACAGCACTCTATCCAGGGTGACAGCTTGAGGCTCTGTCTCAAAAAAGAAAAAAAAAAAAAGGAACACTAGACATGTACATCAGAGATGTTGTTTCTGAGACCTTTGCTGTTAATTTGTAAGCTTTTATAACTCTCTTAGTTTTCCCATCTTGAAAATTGAGGGTTTAGGACTAAATACTGAAATTCTACTGTGCTTCTAAACAAGCTAACAAAAAAGTTCAACCTTATGAGTTACTTTTTACTTATAATGACTTTGTTTTTTTCTGGGTCTTGCTCACGTTTTTTTGTTTGTTTTTTTTTTTGAGACAGAGTCCCACTGTGTTGCCCTCAGTAGAATGCTGTGGCATCACAGCTCACAGCAACCTCAAACTCTTGGGCTTAAGTGATTCTCTTGCCTCAGCCTCTTGAGTAGCTGGGACTACAAGCACCCACCACAACACCCAGCTATTTTTTTGTTGTCGTTTAGTAGGCCCTGGCCGGGTTCATACCCACCAGGCTCTGTGTATGTGGCCGGTGCCCTAACCACTGAGCTACAGATGCCGAACCCTTGCTCACCCTTTGATGGATTTCCTATTCCTAGTCTAGCATTTCTCCTTTTCTCTCTCTCAGTGTGAATATATTTTCCATGTTGTCCAGTGCAACAATGTAATTAAGAGTAATTTGCATTATATTAAAGCATTCTTCTTTGCCTTATGTCTACCATCTACCCAGGGAACACTGCCAGTTCTCTATAATTTTTAATGAGCAAGAAAATCCCCTCATGAATATTCTAGAGCTATAGTTAATTAATAGTTTTCAAAGTATACAGTGACTGCAAACTGCCAAAATTGCCCATTATTACATGTCACCCCCCTCTAAAGAGTAGAAAGGGGTGTTTGTTGGATACTGGCTTCAGTCACACATGAAACAGGCACCAGGCATGTACTAGGGAGATGCTGGTTACCTTTTTCAGAGTTATACCATGAAACAATTAGCTCTCTCAAATTTGTGTATGTGATTGATGTTCTCCATGTTGGGAGGCATCCCTGAGTTGTTTTCTTCTCCCTTACAATGTACCAATGTTAAATTGACCTGCTGCTGGCAGAAACCTGTCACCTACTCATCATTAGTTTTTATCTCTATTTAAGAGAGGAAGAGGCAGCTACAGCCCACGGGAAGATCATGGGCTTTAGAATTAGGCTTGGAATTGCATTCTGGCTTCCTGACATACTGAATATGAGTACGTAATTTAATTTCTCAGGTTCTTTTTGATTTGTTTTGAGACAGAGTCTCAGCTGTCGCCCTGGGTAGAGTGCCATTACGCCATAGCTCACAGCAACCTCCAACTCAGGATCAAGTGATCCTCTTGCCTCACTGTTTCTATTTTTAGTAGAGATGAGGTTGCTTTTGCTCAGACTGGTCTCAAACTTGTGAGCTCAAGCAATCCACCTGACTCGGTCTCCCAGAGTGCTAGTATTACAGGTGTGAGCCACCATGACTGGCCACCTCTCAGGTTCTTCATCTGTGAAATGAGTACAATGTCATCTGGCTTGCAGGGATATTGTGAGGAGGATCAGTATTATCAGAGGTGCCTAGCAGTATCTGGCACCTGGTAGACAGTTGGCAAGCTCCTTAGTGTCTGAACTCCTTGTGTGGAACCTGAAACATTATTAGATTCTCGGTAAATATTGTGCATAACACTTAGAAATGTATTGAATGGTAGCAAATACTCAGTAAATGTTAATTATTATGGTTACATAAAGTAAAACAATTTGTTTTTGGAAAATGAATAAAACAAAGTCTTATGTATCTGTTACATTTTCAAAATTTCAATTATAATTATTTCGGCAGAGAGAATGAATATAAATGTAACATATGCAATGGTATCCAGCAAATTATGCTTGTTACCCACAGTCAGTCAGATGTTACTTAAATACATAACTTATTAAATGTAATGTGCCTATATGCTTGGGTAGCTAGATCCCACATAACAGGTAAAGAAGGTTCTATAATGCTAGAACCTTCAGCTTTACCCAAGAGATTTACCTTCCCTGACCATTATGTTATTTGGTTCATTCTCTGGTACTATTTCAAGATTACACCTGTGATTAATGAGCATCTATCTACTATGCAGCATTCTGTTGTATTCACAGAAGACATGATAACCAACCAAAGGTTCTAGGCAGATGATTTCTAAGTTTTAGATCTAGGTAGATCTAACTGATAAAGGGTTTGTAACCATCGGATCCTATTCTTCATTTGTCTTTTCTGTTGTCTGAGCCATCTTTGGTAATTAACATGCTTTTATGCAGAGTTATAAAATACATTATATGTAATGCTCTTGGCAGGGTTTCTCTTATGTTTTAAAATTATCTCCTAGCCATAGTGAACTAATAAAATAGGGGCTCTTGCCTTCTGCATATCTGTAAGTAAATAGTTTCCTTTGCAGGAAACAGTTTATTTTGGTTTAATGTTACTTGTGATAGTTTAAAATTGAGGAAGTAAAAATATAACACTTTTTGTAGAATTTTCTGTCTTTGAGGAAGTAGTAGTCAACCTGATTTATGGGACTTTCTTCTGTGTTCATGTTTTTTAGCTGGTGACACCACAGTTCACTCAGGCTCACAAACTATAATTCTAGGAGTCATCTCTTTTTATTCTATAGTCCTTCATATCCAGAGAGTCATCAGAGTTCTCTTTGTTTTGAACCCTTCACTGTTTTACTCATCTTCGCTGTCCTTGCTGCCACTGTTCCAGATTAGGTGCCAAATACTGTTCTCATCTGTTCTGATTGACCTCCCTGCTCCACGCTTGTGTTTTTCTTCACAGTTGGTTCTGTTACTTAAATTAAAAACTGACTATGTCCCTCTCCTTAAACCTTTATTATTATTATTATCTTTTCCTTGAGACAAAGTCTTACTGTGTCGCCTGCGGTAGAGTGCTGTGGCGTTACAGCTCACAGCAACCTCAAACTCTTAGGCTTAAGCGATTCTCTTTCCCCAGCCTCCCAAGTAGCTGGGACTACAGGCGCTTGCCACAACACCCAGTTGTTTTTTGCTTGTAGTTGTCATTGTTGTTTGGCAGGCCGGGGCTGGGTTCGAACCTGCCAACTCTGGTATATGTGCCTGGCGCCCTAGCTGCTGAGCTACAGGCACCAAACAGAGCCCTTAAATGCTTTTAGAAGTCCTATCAGCCACATTTGAAGTCTGAGTTTCTTAACATAATTCTTACTTCATCCTTTAAGACTCACCATAACACTTTCTTTAGCAGTTCCTGACTACACCATCACAGTTTTGTCATTTTTCTGTATAGTAGACAACTAATACCTGGAGTTTAAGAATACCAAACTTTGTACATGGGTGAAATTTCTTCCTACCAGGGAAGAGTATGGTGACAGATGAAGTGTAAATGTGGTAACAGATTTACAGCTCCATTATAGTAAAGCTTATTAATATCTAAAGAAAAAAATGTGCTCTTTGAGAGGGAGCCCAAAGAGTAAAATTGGCAGTGCCATTCAAAGCCTTAGCAGAGGTTTACTCCTCCCTGTTGCCCAGGCCTGGTTTATCCTCATGTAGGTAGATGTATCCGACTGTCCATGCTTGATGCCATTTACCATTCTAATCACAGTAATCTGGTCAACATTTAATAGATTTAAGCTAGCTTGCTGTAAAGGGAGAAAAAAAAATTTTTTTGAGACAGAGCCTCAGCTGTCACCCTGGATAGAGTGCCATGGCATCACAGCTCACAGCAACTTCCAATTCCTGGGCTCAAGCGAGTCTCTTGCCTCCTCCTCCCAAGTAGGTGGGACTACAGGCGCCTGCCACAATGCCCGGCCATTTTTTGGTTGCAGCCATCATTGTTGTTTGGCTGGCCTGTGCTGCATTTGAACCCACCAGCTCAGGTGTACGAGGCTGGCGCCTTAGCCAATTCAGCCATAGGCGCCGAGCCTTAAGGTGTATTTTGTTTAGCTCTTGCTTAGATCAGTCTTAAGCTCTTGAAGTCAAGAGATTTCTCCCAGCTTAACTTTCCAGAGTGCTAGGATTACAGGATTACAGACGTGAGCTATAGGGCCTAGGATACTTCTATATTTTCCTCTCTCTACCATATCATTTTTTTTTCCTCCCTAATGAAAATATGAAAACATTTAAAAAGTTGAAGTCCGGCTTGGTGCCCGTGGCTCAATGGGCTAAGGTGCCAGCCGTGTACACCTGAGCTGGCAGGTTTGAACCCAGTCCGGGCCCGCCAAACAACAATGATGGCTGCAACCAAAAAATTGCCGGGCGTTGTGGCGGGTGCCTATAGTCCCAGCTACTTGGGAGGTGGAGGCAAGAGACTCGCTTGGCACCAGGAATTGGAGGTTGCTGTGAGCTGTGATGCCATGGCACTCTATCCAGGGTGACAGCTTGAGGATCTGTCTCAAAAAAAAAAAAGAAAGAAAAGTTGATGTCCATGTGTATATATCAACTTTGATTCAATAATTGTTTTTTTGGTTTTTTTTTTGAGACAGAGGCTCAAGCTGTGACCCTGGATAGGTTGCTGTGGCATCACAGCTCACAGCAACCTCCAATTCCTGGGCTTAAGCGAGTCTCTTGCCTCCACCTCCCAAATAGCTGGGACTACAGGCGCCCACCACAACGCCTGGCCATTTTTTGGTTGCAGCCGTCGTCGTTGTTTGGTGGGACCCGGCTGGATTCGAATCTGCCAGCTCAGCTGTACATGGCTGGCATCTTAGCCCGTTGAGCCACAAGGCGCTGAGCCTTTTTGTTTTGTTCTTTATTGAAGCAGAGTCTCATTTTTATTGCCTTTGGTAGAGTTTGGTGGCATCATAGCTCACAGCAACCTCAAACTCTTGGGCTTAAGTGATCCTCTTGCCTCTACCTTCTGAGTAGCTGGGAGTACAGGTACCCACCACCATGTCCAGTTAGTTTTTCTTTTTCTTTTCTTTCTTTCTTTCTTTTTTTTTTTTATGTAGAGGCAGAGTCTTACCTTAGCGCCCTTGGTGGAGTGCTGTGGCGTCACACAGCTCACTGCAACCTCCAAGTCCTGGGCTTAAGCAATTCTCTTGCCTCAGCCTGCCGAGTAGCTGGGACTACAGGCACCCACCACAACGCCTGGCTATTTTTGTTTGTTTGTTTTGCAGTTCGGTTGAGACCAGGTTTGAACCAGCTATCTTCGTTATATGGGGCCTGCGCTCTACTCACTGAGCCACAGGCTCCGCCCCCAGTTCTATTTTGTGTAGAGATGAGGGTCTCACTCTTGCTTCAGCTGGTCTTGAACTCCTATATTCGAGCAGTCCACCCACCTCAGCCTCCCAGAATGCTAGGATTAGAGGCGTGAGCCGCTGCACCCAGCTGAATAATTGTTAATACCTGCCTTATTGGGCAGCACCTTTTGCTCAGTGGGTAGAGTGCCGGCCCCATATACCAATGGTGCTGGGTTCAAACCCAGCCCCAGCCAAACTGTAACAAAAAATAGCCAGGTGTTGTGGCGGGTGCCTGTAGTCCCAGCTACTCAGGAGGCTGAGGCAAGAGAATTGCCTAAGCTATGGAGTTGGAGCACAGGTCTGTGCCGAGGGCAATAAAGTGAAACTCTGTGTCTTTAAAATAAATAAATAAATAAATAACCTGCCTTGTTTATCTCTCTGTGGTTTTCTCATGCATTTAAACGTGTGAATTCTGGCTCAGTGCCTGTGGCTCAATGGGCTGAGGCACTAGCCACGTACACCTGAGCTGGTGGGTTCAAATCCAGCCCGGACCCGCCAAACAACAATGACAGCTGCAACCAAAAAAATGGCTGGGTATTGTGGCAGCGCCTGTAGTCCCAGCTACTTGAGAGGCAGAGGCAGGAGACTCACTTGAGCCCAGGAATTGGAGGTTGCTGTGAGATGTGATGCAACTGCACTCTATCCAGGGTGACAGCTTGAGGCTCTGTCTCAAAAAAAAAAATAAAAAAATAAAAATAAATAAATGTGTGAATTCTTCAGGCTGGCAAGTTCAAACCTGGCTCCGGGCCAGCTAAAACAATGACAACTGCAACAAAAAAAAGTTGGGCACCTGTAAGCCCAGCTACTTGGGAGGCTGAGGCAAGAAAATCTGTTAAGCCCAAGAGTTTGAGGTTGCTGTGAACTGTGATACTACAGCACTCTACCAAGGGTGACCAAGTGAGACTCTTATCTCCAAAAAAAAAGTGTGAATTCTTCAGCTTGTCAAGGAAAAACATAAATATTGAAATAATTCCAATTTCATAATTATGACTACAAAATTTAACAGTAATGTCATTATACTAGCTCTTCAGTCTGTACGTTTCCACTCTTATGCCTCCTTAGTAGGAATGATATATGTATAGCAACATTTTTTCTATTATCTTTATTCCTTGTTTTCCTTAATGAAGACTTAGCACTTTTTTTTTTTTTTTGCAGTTGTAGCCAGGGCTGGGTTTGAACCCATCACCTCTGGCATATGGGGCTGGCGCCCCACTCCTTTGAGTCATAGGAGTGGGACTAGACTTAGCACTTTTTATGTACCTATTTTCTCTTCTATTCTCACAATGTTTTTATTACTGCTTTACTTAAATCATTAAGCAGTGTTGCCATTAGTGTGTCTGTATCAGAGTGTCCTAACTCTTAGTTTTCCATTGTCTTATCTACTTTTACTCCCTTTGGGGATAGTCTGTTCTATTCCTCTGGCTTTAGGAACTATTTATATAGAGTAGTAGTAGTTCTCAAATTTGTGTCTCAAGTCATACCTTTCTCTTAATCTCCCATATCTAACTTTCTCCTGAACTTTTCTGCTTAGTTACCTTACATTTTAAAATCAACATCTCTGAAATTCAACTCTTGCTATCCCCCTTTACCAAAAAAGCAAACAAATCTTTCACTCATAGCCGTTCCTAGTTCTTTTACTAGCAGTGCCATCTTTCTTAGTTACCCACACTAAAACTTAGGTGTCATCTTTGTCTCCTTTATTTGCATCATATACTACTATCAGTCTGTCAGGAACAACTATTTTCAAAACATAACCAGAATCAGACCACTTGTCTTCAACCCCAGTGATTTGAAACTAATCTAAAGATGACCACATTTATCTCTTTCCTAGATTATATTTAGAGTCTCTAACTAGTTTCCCTGCTTACTTCTTTCGCCAGTGAAGTCTTTCTCGGTATAGTAGCAGTGATCTTTATAAAATTTAGGTCATTATTTTGTTCAAATTCTTCCAACAGGACTTAGTGCCCATTGCTCAGTGGCTAGGGCACCAGCCACATGCACCAGGACTGACAGGTTCGAACCTGGCCCAGGCCTGCTAAATAACAATGACAAATGCATGGCTCAGTGCCTATAGGTCAGTAGCTAGGGCAGGCTCCAGCCACAAACATTGGGTCTGGTGGATTCAAACCCGTCCTGGGTCAGCTAAACAATAATGACAACTGAAACAAAAAATAGCTGGGCGTTGTGGCGGGCGCCTGTAGGCCCAGCTACTTGGGAGGCGGAGGCAAGAGACTCGCTTGAGCCCAGGAATTGGAGGTTGCTGTGAGCTGTGATGCCATGGCACTGTACCAAGGGCAACATAGTGACACTCTGTCCCAGAAAGCAAACAAACAAGCACAAAAACACAGATTCTTAAAATGGCTCCCTGTTATTTAGCTCATAGAAAAAACTAAAGTTTTGGGAGGTGCCTGTGGCTCAGTGAGTAGGGTGCTGGCCTCATATACCAAGGATGGTGGTTTAGAACCCAGCCCTGGCCAACTGCAACAAAAAAATAGCCGGACGTTGTGACTGGTGCCTATAGTCCCAGCTACTCGGGGGGGCTGAGGCAAGAGAATTGCCTAAACTCAAGAACTGGAGGTTGCTGTGAGCTGTGATGTCATAGCACTCTACCAAGGTGCCAAAGTGAAACTCCGTCTCTAAAGGAAAAAAAAAAAGCTGAAGTGTTTACAATGACATGTTAAGACTCTACTATATGATGTCTCCGTTTTCATCTCTTAACTCTTGAGCTCATCACTTACAGTTCTACCCTGATTAATTTCTTAACATCTGTGCTCAGTTATCACTTTCACAGTGAAAGCTACTCTGCACCCCACTCTTATTTAGAACCACAATCCTACCTACCTGGGCGTGGTGGCTCATGCCTGTAATCCTAACACTTTTGTTGGCTGAAGCAGGTGGATTCCTTGAGTTCTGGAGTTAAAGACCTGCCTGAGTAAGAATGGAACCCGGTTTCTATACTAAAAATAGAAAAACCAACAGGGCATTGGGGTGGGCACCTGTAGTCCCAGCTGCTTGGGAGGCTGAGACAAGAAGATGACTTGCATGTGCCTAGGAGTTTGAGGTTGCTGTGAGTTGGGTGACACAGTGAGGCTCTATTTCAGATAATACATGAATAAATAGATAATTAAACCATAGTCCTAAATCCTTCCCTCAATATACATTCCTAGTCCCTACTTGAGCTGCTTTATTTTTTTCCCCCAAATAACTAAACCTATTTTTCTATATATCATTTAGTGCTTATTATTTGTCTTTCCCCCAGTTGTATACAAGCTCTTATTTGAGAAAAAGAGAATTATTTTCTCTGTTTTCTTTACTAATGTGTGTTCTAAGTTATTGGAGTGGTTTAAGTACCTAAATGGGCTCTAAATATTTATTGAATAACAATTGTAATCTACAAAGCCAAAGAGAGTGGTAGGATTATAGTTCCTTTTTTGTTTCCCTGGTATTTCCAATTGATGCTTGCTTATGTTTTAT
This sequence comes from Arctocebus calabarensis, assembly GCA_963573935.1. Lineage (NCBI taxonomy): Eukaryota > Metazoa > Chordata > Mammalia > Primates > Lorisidae > Arctocebus > Arctocebus calabarensis. The sequence continues at coordinate 2,836 of CAUYON010124239.1, read as the reverse complement.
TATGGATTTTTTATCTTTTCTTTTTTTTTTGAGACAAGAGTCTCACTTTGTCACACTTTTTAGAGAGTCATGGCATCATAGTTCACAGCAACCTCAAACTCTTGGGCTCAAAAGATCCTCTTGCCTCAGCATCCTCAGTAGCTAGGAGTATATGCACCCATCACAATGTCTGGCTATTTTTTTTTTTTTAGAGACAAGGTCTAACTCTGGCTCAGGCTGGTCTCAAACCTGTGAGCTCAGGCAATCCACCCGCCTCATCCTCCCAGAGTGTAAGGATTACAGGCATGAGCGATAGCACCCAGCTTTACTTCATATTTTTTATCTTAGTATAAAAAATAAGATTGAATTTCCTAGAGACACTCATTTTTCTCTTTTTAAAATCTTCTATTTTTTCTAAAAAGCCTGAATCTGAAGAGATTACTCTTTCCAATACAAAGTTTGAATTGCTTGCTTTTTAAAAAGGAAAATACAGTGCCAATTAATGTTTTAGATGCTGTTACATCTTGTTAGCAATTAGAAGAGCCGATAACAATGCCATTTTTTTAACCTACCAAATTGACAAAAATTAAGTTTTATAATAAAAAGTAACAGCTTAATAACGGGAAAATAAAGTACACTTCCATTACTCTTGTTGGGGCAGGCAAGGTAAACTGTACAGATTTCTTGGACACAACTTAGAAATGTGAATTAGATATATCCTTTAAAATATCAAAATAGATGTTCACTCCATAATTGTTTATAAAACAAAACATTGGAATCAATCTGAATAAGGAATTATTTAAATGCACTTTGAGACCTGGTGCAATGTGGCTCACCCTTATCCTAGAAGTCTGCAAGGCTAAGGCTAGAGGATGGCTTAAACTCAGGAGTTCATGATCAGCTGGAACAGGAGGGAGACCCTATCTCTATAAAAAAAATAGAAAACCTAGACAGGTACTATGGCAGATACCTGTTGTTTCAGCTACGCTGTAGGTTATGACAAGAAGGTTGCTTGAACGCAGGATTTGGGGGTTACTATGATCCTGGCTGACTCCACAGTACTGTAGCCTGAACAACAAGAGTTAGACTATCTCAAAAAAAAGGTTGTTTCAGAAGCTAAGGATGCCCACTTTATCCACTGTTGTTCAGAATAATACTGAAAGTTCTAAATTAGAAGAATTAGAAAAAATAATAAAAGGCATCTAAACTTGAAAGGAAGAAGTCAAGTTATCCTTGTTTGGAAATGATGCAGTCTTATATCTCAAGAATCCTAAAGAGTCCATGGTAAAACCATTAAAATAGATAAATTTAGTAAAGTTGCAGAGTACAAAATCAAGATACAAAAGTCAATAGCATTTCTATATGACAATAACAGACAATATGAGAAAGAAAGTGAAAAAGTAATCCTACTTCTAAAAGCTACAAATAAAATAAATAGGAATAAATTAAAATAGCTAGGAGTAAGCTTAACTAAAGAAGTAAAAGATCGCTACAGTGAAAACTGTAAAATAATAGTAACGAAAAAAGAGGACAATAAAAGTTGGAAATTAAGAAAGTGGAGAGGGGCAGAAACCTACAATGAACACTATTCGGGTGAGGGGCACATTAATAGCCCTAAGTAAAGCATTATAAAAACTATATATTGGCTCAGTGCCTGTAGCTTAGCAGTTGGGCTGCCAGCAACATACACCAGGGCTGGCAGGTTCGAACTTGGCCCAGTCCTGCTAACCAACAGTGACAACTGCAACAAAAAAAAGAAAAAAATAGCCGGGTGGGCGTTGTGCTGGACACCTTGAGTCCCAGATACTTGTGAGACTGAGGCAAGAGAATTGCTTGAGCCAAGAGTTTGCGGTTACTGTGAACTATGATGCACAGCACTCTACCAAGGGGGCGACATAGACTCTATCTCAAAAAAAGAAAAAAAAAAAATTTGTACCCCATAATGTTTTGAAATAAAGTAAAATATTAAAGACATTGACAACACAAAAAAGTGGAAAGATATGTCATATTCATGGAATAGGAGAGTCATATTGTTAAAATATCCCTACTGCCCAAAGTAATCTTACAGATTCAGTGCAATTCCCATCAAAATACAATGACATCATAGAAATAGAAAAAATAATTCTAAAATTTATGTGAACCACAAAAGTCCCAAGAATAGCCAAACCCAACCTGAGCAAAAAGAAAACTGAAGAAATCATGTTTCCTGACTTCAGATTAAACTATAGAGCTATTGTAAACAAAACAGCCTGCATAAAAACAGGTAAGTAGGATAATGGAGCAGAATAGAAAACCCAGGAAAAAATGCATGTATCTATAGTTACTTATTTTTTTTTTTTTTTGTAGACAAAGTCTAACTTTGTCCCTTGGTAGAGTACCATGGCATCTCAAACTCTTAGGCTCACAGCAACCTCAAACTCTTAGGATCAAGTGATTCTCTTGCCTCAGCCTTTTGAATAGCTGGGACTACAGGTGCCCACCACAACACCCAGCTATTTTTAGAGACGAGGTCTCTCTCTGGCTCAGGCTGGTCTCAAACCCCAGACCTCAGGCAATCCACCACACTTGGCTCATCTGGAGTACCAAGAACATATATTGAAGAGAGAACAGTCTCTTTAAATGGTGCTATGAAAACTGGCTATCCATATCCAGAAGAATAAAACTAGATTCTTCTGTCTGGCCACATATAATAACCAAATCAAAATACATTAAAAACTTAAATCTAAGCAAAGTATCTCAAGAATGGAAGAAAAAGTATCCAATGTACTCAGCCCTAATATGAAGCTAATTTATAGCTTTCATATGAAGGCTAAAACCCAATTATAGCACAGGAATACAGGGATAGGGGAAAGGGAGG